>JARQZK010002902.1:900000-1012500 GCA_030704885.1 Cynegetis impunctata
GCTACAAAACAAATGATGATAATCACCTACCGCCTCAATAGCAATGAGAATACATACACAGTAACAAACTTGTTCACTAAAGAAGCCTGAAAAGTCTTCATATTCATGGTAAAATTATATTTCAAAAACACAAAAAATACAACATAAATATTCCAATGTCAATATTTATAGTTCTACGACTGGCTACATTGGCGCTGCATTCTTATTTTCAGATGCCTATAGATAGCTATATCTATGGTGGTGTGATGTGTTTCAGATAACCTAACAGAATCATTTGTAGTCCTAAAAATACATGTTTCGCGGATAAAGTCACGACGATTCTTACAATTTCCACAAAGAATTAAAGGGATCCTTCCTCAAAAAGGCTTCACTTGCAAAGCCACGGCGAGGTATGCCATCGTTCCCGTTCGCGACGGGATTATTATTCCCCCAAAAAGTTAAAGAGATTTCTATCATTTTCGAAGCCAAACCAGCGATATCTATCGCTTCCAGTTCTAGAAATGATAGTTTTCGAGGAAGATGTTCACTCTTAGCATCTGAAGGAAACAAGGTCAAACTAGACGTGCATTAAGAAGGAAACGGAAGAACATAAAAATCTGTCATATGCACTATACACTCAATAGATCAATAGATATAAATTAAAACCGGGTGACGAAAAAAAAAATTATTAGACATCCAATATATCGTGGAAATTGCGAGAGCTCTCAAAGAAATAATTAACGCAATGAACAGGTAGACCTTCCAATTGGATTGAATCGGTATATTCAAGTAAAAACCAACTACCTGTATAATAGTATTGTAATACTCTTTAGAATGTACAAACAACCCAAAACATATTATTAGTGTGACAGTGATACTTGGGTTTTTCGGCTCTAAACCTACACTACAATCTTATAGTCCAAGATCCCAGAGCCGCCAGACGTTACTTATTTTCTCAGCAATAATATGTGTAGGATGAAGTAGTGTTCATATGTACTTTCAGTGTATGCATACCTGCTACCTTGTGCCGAAGGCTAATTTTTAGGTACCAGGTGCTAAAGATGGAAAAAAACTCAACTCTATTTTCTTATTTTCTCAGTCTTGATTTTTATATATGATACTTAGGGAACTATTTCAATACCTTCTGCAAGCAGCCAGACCGATCATATGGGACAAACATCCTGCCAGACACAAATTAAGTGTCCCTATGAGTATTAACGCAATGTCATGATTCGCCCATTTCTCCCTTCTGTACTTACTATTTACTTAAGCAGCCCTAAGTTAGATTATTTTTTTCGTATAATTTTCAACCAATCAGAACGATCAATTTAGTTAAGTTACCTTGTATAATTTCGATTATATAACTCTGTATTATTAAGCCAATAGAATCCGTGAATTTTGCATAACTACCGCGTATTGATAAGTGATTATAGCCCTGACGACGTGATATAATCCTTTTGGTGTTTCGCCTCGTGTCAAAATGTGAATGTTTTCATACTGACGATGTTTTGACGTTTGTCAAAAAAAATTAATATTTTTTATTCGTTATATAAGGTTTGTTCCAACCTTTAATCACAAACAGATTTCCAACAGTTTGCAAATCGTTCTCAACGCGCGTCTGTAAAATATTGGTTTCCTGATCTATGGTTGGAACGCCTGATAATTTACTAGAAGTAGTGAGTCAGGCCTCAGAGAAGAGCTTCTCATTAAAAACAAAAAATCCTACCACAAACAGAAATGTTACAATAGAGCAAACACGAAGAGATAGAAAAGAATGCATTAGAGATAGAATAGTACTTGAAAAAGAGAAGTTGGAGGTGCATAAACAAAAACTTATCTTAATGAAGGAAAGAAATGAAATTCTGAGAGAAAGAAATTTTAAAAAAAATAGAACCTGTTCTACTTTTTCGAAAAACTTTATGCAACGTTTTATTAAGCAAATTTCAAATTTTTTTTCTTACATTCATGTTTCAATTTTTTTTAATTTTAATTTTAGGATTCTTTTTTTAATTAATGCGTTAGTGCAATTAATATCTTAGTGCAACGTGGATAGTAAATGTAGTACCTACAATAAAATGTAAGTTTGTTGTTTATGAAATATATGCCATTTTTTTAGTTTTACCGAACAAGAATACATAACGTAAATATGCAGAGAGTATAATGCGAGTTTTTATGTGACAATAGGTTAGGTGAATAAAAATAAGCAAAAGAATCTTAAAGAAATTGTCACCATCTGAAAAATAATAGCTCTACACATGCGCCAGATGAACGGTCAGAAGATAATCCGCAAACCGTTCTGATAGTTTTCAAACAGTTTGCAACCTTGGATGGAACGCAAAACTGACCGTTTCCTAATCGTTTATGATTCTGGTTGGAACGCAGAATCCTGACTGTAAGAAACTGTTTCTGATGCCGGTTGGAACGAACCTATAATGGTAACGAATACCACTCGAGCAATCGAAAATAATCATAATGACCTCGTCACCCGAGGTATTTTCTTAAAACACCACTCGAGCTGCGCTCTCGTGGTGTTTCGCAAAATACGTCTCGTGACTCGGCAGTATAATCGATTATTTTCGATGCTCTTGTGATTTTATAACTGATAATACCTGATTATACATAGAGTAGCTCTACCAATCGAAAACTGACAGGACTGTCAAATGTTGACTTTATCAATAACTGTTCAAAAATTAGTCGACTCGGAGATTTTTACTTAATTTACTCAATAAATAATCGTATCAAATACAATACGTACTTCAAAATAAATACGGTTATTCATCTCAAACTTCCTGCATACTTGCAAATCGTGTCAGTTTGACAGAATAATCCTCCCGCTTAACGGCCGGATTATTTAGACTGTCAAACTGACACTCTTTATAATTATCAAACATGTTATCGATGTATAACCTGATTATTATGGAGGGTAGAGGTAAGGAGGACCATCTCATATTGGAAAACAGTCGCAAAAGTGTCCAGTTGTAAACTGCAAATTGCAGTTCCAAAACCCTCCAGAGTGGCGCCAGAATAGCAAGAGAGCATGAAATAGGAAGGGATTCCATGCCGCGCTATTGCCAACTTTTGTAATTGGGATTTTGAAGTTTGAAAGCTAGGTTATGTAGTTTATTTTTGAATGGGTGCTTTTATTATCTTATTTATTAGTTTATTGAATTAGTTTATTTTTGAGTCACTGTATTTTCTTTCCATAGAACTCAGTTCGTCTTCCAAAATTTTTTCAAGATACCTACTAGTCCAAAAATGCCGCTCTTCTGTTTAAAATGTGTAAAACTGTAATCGACTCATCGTGATATTCAAATCGCCATAAAAGATGCGCATAACATTGAACCTAAATCTACAGAGTACGATGAATCTGTTGGTTTTTAAGTGTCGGGAATAGGCCTGGGTAACACAGTGAAATATTGGGTGTTGAAACAATGACACTAACACAACCTAGTGTTTCAACACATTGCGTTAGCAAAATTGTGTCACGATGAAGTCGTGAGTCATGCGTTGCCTACATGTATTAAAAACAAATATGGCACTCTTAAAACTGAAACTGAAGCGCAATTTAAACACTTCTTATAATTTATTAGTCTTCTACAAGAATTTGTTAATGAGGTAAATAAAAGTAAAAACGACTTCAATATGACAACAGCGCGTCATTTTAAATGTACCCACTTGCTATTGTGGCGCCACCAATTTGACGATTTTTGACGGACACTTTTTCATACACAGAGATGGTCCTCCTTACCTCTACCCTCCATACTGATTATATTGAAGTACTTATAGTATTACTACTGGGTATACGCATAGATAATCACTATCGCGCTTAAATGCGCGAATCATGACATTGCGCTAATACTCATATGGACACTTAATTTGTGTTTGGCAGGATGTTTGGTCCATACGATAGGTTTGACTACTTGCACAAAGTATTGAAATAGTTCCCTGAGTATCATATATAAAAAACAAGACTGAGAAAATAAGAAGAGTGAGTTGAGTTTTTTTTCATCTTTAGCACCTGGTACCTGGAAATTGGCCTTAGGCACAAGGTAGCAGGTATCCATACACTGAAAGTACATACTAACACTACTTAATCCCTCACATATTATTGCTGAGAAAATAAGTAACGTCTGGCGGCTCTGGGATCTTGCTGTATTAGTTTTAAATGTAAAAATACGTTAATTTATTGACAATTAGCAAGACCGATCCTCAGCATTGAGAAACAAAAAATCCGGTGCCTTTTTATTACTTATCACTGTTTCAATTTTGGCCAAGAGTATTATGATGAGTTTTCTGCACTAGACACAAGGGCATTTTGCATTCTATTACCAGTTTCAACATCTTTCGTTCATGAAACTATATTTTCTGAAGTGTCTACTTTGAAGACAAAATATAGATCTCAGCTAAATATAGAAAAAGAACTGATAGTGTCTATTTATAATATTAAGCCTTCTTTCGAAAAGGAAGAATTATTAAATTTATTTTTAATTTCGTAAGTTTTTATTAAGAAGGTTTTGATCTGCTCTCTCTCCCTCCTAGTGGGGCGCGCGCCATAGGTTGAGAATAGCTGACTGAAGTTTTCAATTTTGTTTAAAAATTGAAGTTTCTAGGGCAAAGCCGCGTACGTCATGATGGTTAAAATCATAGAGGTCGAAGAGGACACTTACCCGAATTTCCCTCTGACAGAATGTACTTCGATATCCTGATGAGTGGCAACGGCAGATAACCACTCGTTAGCGGCATAATATCCAGAACTATCGGCTGTGGCTCCACGTCCGCCTCGAAGCTTATGACGCCGGCTGTACGACCGCACACTGCCCAAACGCTCTGCTCGGCCAGCACCTCGTACATTATCGACCTCGTTTTTGGATCGTTCTCGAACGTGTCGCCCACGTTCCTGATGCTCAGATTGAGGTGACAGAGAAAGCCTACGCGGCAAAACTCGTTGCCTTTCGCTGGTTCGAGTGAGGCGTCCAGGATGTATAGAGTCTGAGAAAACGAAATTATCTAATTCGTTTCGATAGGCAAGACGTAGCCTGATAATCAGGTTATTATTATATTTCCTATACTTCTGTTCAATGATCCAAAAACATTCATAAAAATAATTATTTAGAGTATTGCATATATTATTTTTGATGCATATTTTAAGTATTTTTAATGTGCATTTTGAGCTTGTTATATTACATTTAATTCGGTCTCTAGTCATTATAAAAGGTCATCTTACATCCTACACAGAGGCACCGACTTATAAAAAATATTGGTGGGGGGGGGCATACCGGGGGAAATTGATTAACATTAGAACCCCGAAAACACGACACTCCGGGAAACTCGACAAGCCTGACACATTTTTTGGCTTTGAAAAACGAAACACACACAGTATTTTCGTAAAAAGCTAATTTAATTTAGAGTATTAATTATGCTTTTACACTATTACAGAGCAGTGAATATATAGCTCTGAAAAGACTGAAATTATATTTGAATAAATCCTAAACTATCATTAAAAGAATAAAACATAAAATATTGCTGTCGCACAGTAATAGCACTTTGATTGATAAGTGAAATAGCTAATTTAAGCATACTTTGAATAAGTCTCAGGGTTCATTAAATAAAAACACTCTTTCAAAGTTAATGCTTTAAAAATATTTGAGTATTATAAAATATGAATAAAAAAAATATTTGAGTACTTATAAATAAATAATACAGTACTAAACTAGTACTAATATTTCGAAAATGAAAATTTAAGATTCTGTATGTATTCAATTCTCTATTTGTCTATTTCATAAAGATTTTTAATATTGCTCTAAATTAGTGAATGATTAAAATGAAAAATGCCAACATAATTTTGTGATTTTACCAAGCATGATATAACTAATAATTTTCTTGAATTATTGGGGAGGCGGAGCCCCCATCTAAATTTTTGAGGGGGCTCGGGCCCCCGCAGGCCCTTAGTTAGGAGTCGGCGGCCACTGATCCTACAATACCTAATACGGTGCTTACCTGATAATCCACGATATCGAAAAAATACTGGTACAATTTCGGCTCCATGACAACTTTCTTAATAGTATAAGTGATGTTAAATTCAGCATTAATCGTCGATCCTTTCGATTTTGGATTTATTATCAGTTCCCACATGTACGTATAAGTCAAACCATTATGTAGAATCTACAAAAGACGGTCTTAAACACAAACTTACATATACATTTTTGCAAGGATATGAATTTATATACTGACAGTGGCCTGTTCATTTACGCAAGTAATTTAATATATTACAGATTATACAGATAGATCAAAATTGTCTAAAGGGATTTGCTTGGACGTAAATTCAAAAGGCTTATTATTTTCGAGGAAAATACTTCTAAAAATGGAAATGATAACAAGAGAGATATCAATTCTTCAAATATTATTAGAAAATGTTCTTTATAGTTTTGGAATTTGAAGAGTAAGTGTTTATTTACTGTCTATTCGCTACTATATTACATTGATCACCAAACTCCCTATTCGAAATGGTCAACTACACTGAAATATTAAAAAATGTCCATAATAATTTTTTATTTGAAATTATCCTACATTCTTAGTCTTTTTCCTTACTAACTGTATTATTCTTCGCCAAGTACTAATAATGAATATTAGAAAAAAGAAAAATTTCTATGCTTATAATTTCAATTATATACATATTACAAAAAATATATATTTTCATATATATATTTTATATAATATATTCTGTTCATTTACAGCAGTCTAAATCAAGTTCTATGATTTCCAATGAAGTTTTTCTTGGTTTTGCACATATTTCCTTAAGTTTTCCATAAACAGTTGTCAAATTCTCAATTAGACCTTTAATTCACAAATTTACTAATAAGGTTGTGGTTGGCTGAAGCCATTGATTCATTGAATTAATTAATCCATCACCTGACATTATAGCACAGTTATGCAAAGGAACGGACAGGCAGACAGAGCCGTTACAACCTTAGCAAGGGCAAGGATCAAAAGAAATGCTAAACTCACCCCAATATGTTCGGCGTTCTTTTCTACCACTTCCCGATCTCTTGACACGGTCAATTTCGAATTTTCCACTACGACGTCCGTTTGACACTGCCCCGTCAGACAGATCTGCACGAATTTCCTCTGCATGACGGTGTGAAGTTTCCACGAGCTGGTAAGGGGTGGCGTGAAACTCAGACTGACGGCAATGGGTTTCGGGTTCCACGGACAGATGATGGTGACCTGATGATCATCCTTGGACATCATGTCGGCCAGCACCCTGAGTCTCCGGCGGGTGCTCGAGAACACTTCCTGGCTTCCCACTTCGAATTCGCACGAGCTAGCTAGGGGAGCGCCCGGGCGAATTTGGATAGCGAGGCCGCGAGAAGCGTTCAGCCTTATCTTCAACGTCTGGAAGGGGTAGTCGGTTATTGAGTCAATGAAAATATTCACTCGAAAAAATGCGTGAACATGCATATAAAATGGTCAGAGGCAAATTGAGTGAAATACTATTTAAATCGTGAATATAATCTCGAAATAAATAAATAATCTTAATATTATGCATATAGTTCAAAAACGATAGTCAAACAAACGTTGAAATGTCTAAAGTCTATCATAATATGTAGCTCCATATTAGATGATTGAGAAATGCTTGGTGATTCTAATATATGTAAGGGCTAAAAGCTTGATGAAGTTACGAACGGCAATCTAGAATCATTTTCATTCAACCTTCAAGACAGGAATGTTAAAAATATCAATATAGACACCGCTAAGGATTGAAGTGAAACAACTTTAACATATCAATTGAGTTCATTAATATATCTAAGGCTTAACAATACGAAACGGTCGAAAACTACGTAGACTATAGAGAAAACACATTACGACGTAGCTCGCCTGAAAATAAAGTTTCCATCCGATAGTGAGAGATGGAGACAACAACCAACTTATAACTTAAACAGTCTGTTTTTTAGATTATTTTCTTGGATATATATACATTCCTGGATATTACAAACAATTGCGTAACTTTACGAGTACAGCAGTTCGGAATGAAAAACGTGCGTATCTCCAACATAAGACGGATGTTAATATAAACAGTATGTGGAAACAATTGAGAAAGTTATCGATACATAGAAAGAAACGTAGGGTGTGTATTCCGGAAGAAATAAACAATGTGAATGAGATTAACGATTACTTTGCACAGGTCTTGTCAAACAACGTACCACCTAACCAGGACCTTCTGGACAAGTATAAGAGTACACTGCTCCAGGAAGCTTTGACTTTTCAAATTTCTATGGTATCGGAGGAGCAGGTTTTGGAGGCGCTGAATTCTATTCGATCAGCTGCTGTCGGTTCTGACGGTATCAGCGTCAAGATGCTTCTGCTTTCGTCACCGTATATTCTCAGATGTCACATTTTCAACGTCTGTATTGGGGAGTCTGTGTACCCCGAATCCTGGAAGCTGGCATATGTGATTCCGTTGCCTAAGACTGATCAGGTCAGACATTATAAGGATTTGAGGCCCATCAGTCTTCTCAATGTTCTCCCGACGGTCTTCGAGAAACTGGTCGCTCTGCAGCTCAGAGACTAGAAGTAAATAATATTTTACCAGATGTTCAATCTGGCTTCAGAAGGGGCCAAGAGTGTATGACTGCCTTCATCAGAGTTGTGGATGAAATAATAACAGCTGTTGACAATAATGAATTGCTAATACTCGTGCTGCTTGATTATTCCAAGGCCTTTGACAGAATAAATCATGAGTTACTGTTGGCGATATTTCATTTTGTGAGCTTTACTGACCCCACCATAGATCTCTTTCGTAATTATCTGAAGAGCAGATCGCAATGTGTCATTTATAACAATCAAAAGTCAGATATAATACATTTTTCTTATGGAGTACCACAAGGGGCTGTCCTCGGGCCATTGTTCTATATTATTTATACCTTTCAGCTAACTAGTTGTTTGAATGATTGTCAGAGGCATCTATATGCTGACGATACACAAGTATTTTTGGCGTGTCCTAGGGATGAAATTCTTTAAAGTGTGCCTCACAATAAATCCAGAAAAATCGGTTGCGATGGTGTTCGGCAGGAGAACGGGTAGACAGATATGTGAGGAGAGCACTAGCATCATTATGGGGGACAAAATTATTCCATGGTCATCGGGGTCCAAAAACCTGGGACTGATGTTAGATGTAAATTTGAGGTTTACGGGACACATAAATATGCTTCTGAAGAGAACTTTCGTCAACCTTTAGTTAATATATGGATGTAGGGAACTCTTGAACCAAAGGCAATTGAAATTACTTTGTGATGCCTTGGTGTTGTCACACTTCAACTTTACTGATGTTGTTTATGGCCCTTGCCTCTTGAAGACTGACGAAATGAGAGTACAAAGGATTCAGAATAATTGTATCCGAGTGATATATGGTCTCAAGAGAAGAGATCATGTGTCTCACAAACTCGCTGAATTGAGGTGGCTGAATATGAAAAATAGGAGCCGTTTACATGTGTCATGTTTTACATTCAAACTTTTAACTGAAAAAAAGCAGGTGCACCTCCATAGGAAAATTAGATTCAGATCTGATATTCACAATTTAAATATAAGATTTAAGAACATACTTGCCATTCCTCGTTTCAACACTTCTCTTTTTAAGCGTTCCTTCTCATACATTTCAGTAGCTACAATGAATAGTATACCAGAGAACTTTTTTTGTTGTAAATTCGTTTCTTTTAAGAAAAGGATGAAACAGTTACTTTTAGACCAGCAGTAGCAATGGCCTATATTCTGTATTTTTACATTATTAACTATTATATCAGCATCCGGTTCTTGGTAACTAGTATGTTTTGTATATTTCCTTCATTCTGTATGGTTCTGGAGTTTGTTTTTTTTTGCTGTTTTTTTTATAGTTTTGTTTTTCTTCATTTGGTAGTTCTATAACAAAATCAAGTATGCTTCTCGGTAGGATTAATCAGCAATGCTGTATCCCACCTTTTGGTGCCCAAGATTGCAGATGACACGTTATAGTGATATTGATAAGTTTGTATTATATATGTTTATCCAATATTTGAAACTATGTTTATCACAATCTGTATGAAAGGGTATATATAAAGTCTATTATTATATATATATATATATATATATATATATATATATATATATATATATATATATATATATATATATATATATATATATATATATATATATATATATATATATATTTATATTTATATATATATATATATATATATATATACATACAATATATATACAAGATATCTAGTAAGTACCATAAAGAACTTTTACAATTCCTTCAGTAGTAGGTATATAGCACTAGTTCTAAGTTTCCACAAAAATGTTTCATCAAAATCACAGTATATTGTTGTTAAAATAATGCTTTAAATTTGAATTAATCTTAATCACTATTATACCCAGTATTCATATTTATGGTAAAATGTCCAAATAACTAATTTTAAATCTACTCATGTCATATTTGTCTTTTAAAGGATTCCACCAATAATTATAAGCGACTCACTGTTGTGTTCTTTGTGTAGCTTGCTAAATCTAACCTCTAACTATTTGTTATATATAATACTAAATAAATAATTGCCTCGCCAAATTCGACTTCCCAAAATGCAGGCGGCCGAAGGCCGCATTTTGCCAAACTTACGAAGCCGAGATAAGGAGATCGGCCGTGAATCGCGGGGCCCGAAGGGCCCCGTCGATCTCCCACGTCCTTTCCGTAGTGCTTAGGCTACGTCTCGCCTCGATCCGAAACGCCGATTTTCGATATCGAACGTTTAAAATTTGACGTTTCTCCGGAATTCGTGAAAACGGCAGCATTTCCGACGCTTAAGAACCATTTTCGCTTCAATCCAACTAGCATTCACGTGACCGCCTTTCGAGCCGACAGTTGGACGGGTCGAATTCTATCGAGAAGCATCGGCACCGCGAGGCCCAACGACTATAGTAGTATCCTACCGATTCCGCACAAACTACGGATTGACACTATTGACAGTGAGCAGCAGATGGCGCGCCCGTTCGACAGAGGCAGGGACGAGCTCAGCACTTGACGCGTCGCGTACCATAGATAAAGGATGCGTTCGGTTCAATCGCGTACCGTTCGACAGAGGCAGGGACAGGCTTTGCACTCATCGTGGTTCGGGAAACTATTTTTTCATCGATCTATAGTTTTCACGGATCTATTTAATAGGCGGGGGAGCCTCTCACTAGTATATAATACTAAATAAATAATTGCTTCGCCAAATTCGACTTCCCAAAATGCAGGCGGCCGAAGGCCGCATTTTGGCAAACTTATGAAGCCGAGATAAGGAGATCGGCCCCGAATCGCGGGGCCCGAAGGGCCCAGTCGATCGCCCACGTCCTTTCCGTAGTGCTTAGGCTAGGTCTCGCCTCGATCCGAGACGCCGATTTTCTATATCGAACGTTTAAAGTTTGACGTTTCTCCGAAATTCGCTAAAACGGAAGCATTTCCGACGCTTAAGAACCATTTTCGCTTCAATCCGACTTGCATTCACGTGACCGCCTTTCGAGCCGATAGTTGGTTGGACGGGTCGAATTCTATCGAGAAGTTTCGGCACGGCGAGGCCCAACAAGTACACGGTTATTATTCTACAAACCGTGCAACAAGTATAGTAGTATCCTACCGATTCCGCACGAACTACAGATTGCAGTGAGCAGATGGCGCGCCCATTCGACAGAGGCAGGGACGGGCTCAGCACTTGACGCGTCGCGTACCGTTCGACAGAGGCAGGGACAGGCTTTGCACTCATCGTGGTTCGGGAACCTATATTTTCATCGATCTATAGTTTTCACGGATCTATTCAATAGGCGGGGGAGCCTCTCACTAGTTTTTACTATTACGATAGTACGAATATATCTGCTGTCATCTGAGATTCCCAGACTACCGTACGGCTATATATTTACCGATTATAATGAGTTGCCGAGCTTATGCTAAGTATTTTTGTGGAAGTACGCAAATAAATTGTCCCATTTTTTTCAATTGTTAAGGACAGAAGTTTGAATGCTTTTTAATGCAGCATAAAATTAGGAAAATGTTTTCAATGTTCAATAGTACAACATAAAAATTACATGCTCAACTGATTTGGAGATTGCCTCTTAATAATACACATTGAAATAACTTATTATTCATATACACGCGACTATTCTTCATAACGTAATATACTTACTTATATAAGTACAATAAATGTGAAAAAAAGTAAAATGACATACATGCGCGTTAGTGTTTTCAACATTTTGTAAACATGTTCTTTTCATCAAGTGGAATAACTTGTTACTTACTGGATCTATCGGATAGCTCCCAACTGTCAATATGACGTTCATGGTTTGTTCGATACCAGCCAAAAGTGGCGCGGCATTTTTATACAGTCTTAGCGAGGGACCTTCTTCTTCCACCTCTATGGACAGTCTTGGAATTAAAGGCTGAGAGACAAGCTGCAATTGTCCTATGTGAAGCGCCATCTGCCCGAGGTGGTATTTTCCTGTTTGGCTTGCCTTAGAATTCAGTCTCAAGAAGTTCATACCAGGGGTAAGTAAAAAAGGCTGGAGGGCAAATAATGAACATTCTTCAATTTCATACCAATTATCAACATTATCGTAATTATTGTAAATAAAACTTCAGTCTTTGATTTTCACTATATTTTGTTAAATCACATAACTTGCGTTTCATGTCATTAAGGTATATGTTGGCCAAATCAGCATTAATTTGGGAGTTAGAATAACTGACCGTAAAAGAAGTTACAAGGAAAAAACAGATTTGACATATTCATCACACCTCCGAGAACATAATCCTAGCTTCAATAAAGAATTTAAAATAATACATACAGAGAAGAACATCAACAGTAGGTAATGTTCCAATAATTTCGTAATTGAAATTTTTAATTTATTCATGCTAGTATGAGTACAGTCTTAAACTTTGGGTATACATATGTATTTATATTTATAGTCACTATGATTTTTGTATGATACCTAGATGTAAACCATCTGTATGTATCATTGCAGTGAACCAATGTTCACCATTGTTGATATCATGAGTCTTATCTTGATAATAGGTCTCAGGTGGTGTAGGTTGCTGGGGTGAAGTCGACGGAAAGGAAAGTTGCCATTGGAGTCCCACAGGGGTCCATATTGGGCCCAATTTTGTTTCTTATTTATATTAATGATTTGCCTACTAATAAAACAGGGTATACTCTTTTTGCTGATGACACAACAGTGCCCTTTAAAAAAGATAGTTTTATGGACTCGTGGAATGGCTCTCTTGAAGCCCAGGCCATGGCAGAGCGCTGGTTTTGCTCTAATAAACTGCTCCAACAAAAGCAAAACAGAAAGGATGGTATTTTCAATGAGAGATCTCTCTGTTGCTAGTCAGGAAGGGAAAACGGTGAGATTTTTGGGTGTGTTCTTAGACCTCAGACTGCAGTGGGGCCCTCATGTTGATAGTGTTGCCAAGAAGCTCAGTAAGAATTTGTATGTTTTGCGAAATTTGATATCCTGTGTGTCAGTCTCTTCCGTTAAGTCGGCTTATTTTGTGCAATTTTAGTTTGGGGCCACTCGGCTGAGGTTCATAGATTATTTGGTCTGCAAAGAAGCTGTCTGGTTAATTTTTGGCATAGCATATAGAGAGGATTGTAGGGTGGCTTTTGTTGAGTTGGGTATATTGACAGCCCCTTGCATGTTCTTTTTGGAGTGCCTTCTGTTCATTAAGCAGAATGTGGTACTATATCAAACTCATGGCGATATTCATGATCATGACACAAGATCAAGTCCAAACTTATTGCCTGCCTATTGGCGATTGAGAAGGTGTCAAGATGGGCCAGGTTATTGGGCCATAAAGTTTTTTAATGTATTGCCAATATATATATATATATATATATATATATATATATATATATATATATATATATATATATATATATATATATATATATATATATATATATACAGGCCGTTTCTTTTATCATGTGGTAACATTGCTATATTCTAAACCGTAACAGATATGGGAACGATTAAATGGGAAAAAAGTTAACTATTATGGTGAGCAGTAAATTGGTCAGAAAAAATCTTTAGGGACTTTCGCCGTTCCCGAGTTATACAGGGGAAACTGAAAATGGCGTTTTTGGTTTTTTACGAATAGAATTGTTATTTCAGAAAATATGAAAAAATGGAAGAGGAAATTTTTATTGTATTCAAAATGTACTATAACCATGTAACAATAAATCTTAGATTGAACGTTTCGTCTCAACACGGCCACCATCAACTTTTTTTTTCGAATACGGACCTGTCTTTTTTATTGCAAATATTGATGAAGCGATAAAATCAAAATTCTGTGGTATATCACAATCGGTATTTTTATAGCGTTTCATTCAAAATAAGCATCATCAGTGACAACAATTTTCAATTACGTTATTGTTATCAATTGTTAGTTCCTCTGTAAATAGTTTTGATTTCTTCAAAACTTGTTCAACTATTGGCATACTTCAGACATTAGCCAATAATTTCGATAAGAAGATACCCCATCACAATGAACATTTTAATTTTTGTATTACAGTAATCCTTGTTTCGTGGTTAATTTTTATACGTTCCAATCCTCACAATTCAGTGGTATATTACAGTTGATATTGTTATAGAGTTTCATTTAAAATTACTAGCATCATCAGTAGCAACAATCGAACAGAAAAACAATTTATTTTATAATGAATTTTTGGGGGAAAATAAAAACCATACAAAAAATGAATTCCACGTGAGAAACTACATTAAATGCTCGAATTGACGACCTCTTTGTTGAATGCACATACGTTTTCTGTCCATACAATTATTATGGCAATTTTCTAGCATGTTGGGTGTAATGCTATAAAAATTGATTCAGGAAAAATCAGCCTCGAAACAAGGATTACTGTATAATACAAAAATTTCCAGACATGAAAAATACGAATTTTCGTTATGTTTGGGTACCTTCTCATAAAAATTATTGCCTATTGTCAAAAGTATGCCAACAGTTGAATAAGTTTTGAAGAAATCAAAACAATTTACAAAAAAACTAAGGACAGGACCGTAATTAAAAATTGTTTTCTCTGATGATGCTAGTTATTTTGAATGAAACGCTATAAAAATATCAAGTGTGATACACCACCGAATTGTGATTTTATCGCTTTATCAATATTTGCAATAAAAAAGACAGGTCCGTATTCGAAAAAAAAAGTTGATGGTGGCCGTGTTGAGACGAAACGTTCAATCTAAAATTTATTCTTACATAGTTATAGTACATTTTGAATACAATAAAAATTTCCTCTTCCATTTTTTCATATTTTCTAAAATGACAATTCTATTCGTAAAAAACCAAAAACCCCATTTTCAGTTTCCCCTGTATAACTCGGAAACGGCGAAAATTTCCATAGATTTTTTCTGAGCAATTTACTGCTCACCATAATAGTTACCTTTTTTCCCATTTAATGGTTTCCATATCTGTTACGGTTTAGAATATAGCAATGTTACCACATGATAAAAGAAACGGCCTGTATATATATATATATATATATATATATATATATATATATATATATATATATATATATATATATATATATATATATATATATATGTGATAAGAGAATTATGTTACACCAAGTTTAAGTATAGGATTAAGAAGATTTTATTGGAGAATGCATTTTACTCTGTACATCAGTTTCTGAATTTTAATTTTTAAAAAGTTTCAATTGTATTGTATTAATGTGTACTGTTGCAATTATTTTATCTGATCATTTGACGTATGTGAGCATATATTGTATTTGGCATGAATAAATTACTGATACTGATACCAATGATCGATTAAATTAAACTAATTTAAAAGGAATCAACTGTTTCACTTCATTTGATTAATTTCGAAAAAGGTTCCACCAAATGTTAAGCGAGCCGTCAATTGATGTTGTTAATATCAGAAAATATTGGAAACTGAATAAGACTTCCGGGATGATATCTAGACCTCTATTGATGTCGCATATAATCGCGAACATTGTGAGACTCTCTCGATGAATTTTTGATTAAGATTGATAGGGAAAATAGTATGATGATTAACGTGCAGAAAACAAACTGTCTTCTTTTTGGTGATGATAGAACAAACTATCGATATTCTGAATAGTCTATGTATACTGATAATCTCGAATTCATCAGTCAGTTAATTTCCTGAGAGTACTAATTGATCTGAGGTGAGGAACACCTACATTAGTACTTAAAAAAAACTTAACTCTATCATTTATACCATTATGGTATTGAGGGTTCAGGTAGATATTAGCGTTCTCAATGTTTTATATTTTGTTAACTTTGAATCCATTCTGGCATAATATTTTGGTGAAGCTGTTCGCATGTTCAGGAGATCTTTGTTGTTCACGACATAACTATACTGGCACAGAAAAAGGACTGCACTATATGGCCATTTCATTATTCAACGATTTGCATAGAAGTTTGAAGCTCATCAGAAAGTATGAGCTGTTCAAGAAAAGCATATATAAATTTATTAAGAATTGTGAACCATATACTTTCACTGAGTATTTTGAATCATGTAAAAAGTCATCACAAATTTTGTTTGGTCCTAATACATTATACATATACAACATGTAATTTGGTTGACATGTATGATGACTGTTGAATAAAATAGATATTAATATTTTGGTTAGTCGAAAAACTCACCAACTTAACGGCTTCCAAACACCTTCCGAAATCGCTATGTACAGGGGGCGAGCTGTCCTTCCTCTTCAATTCGCTCAATTTACAAATCACGCTCACGCTAGATAATTGCTTGTCCTGCTGGTAATCCAAATGTCGCTGTATCTTCAGTCTCTCCATAATGCCGTCCGGAGGCCTCAGATCCCTCTCCGTCAGGCACCTATCCTTGCAGTACCTCTCCGTCCGCTTGGTCGGTTCGTTCTCCAGCGAGAACAGCACCCTGGAACAGAGTATCTCGCGTGGAAAGTTCGACTCTATCGCGCATTCCAGTTCAATGTTACTGTCCTGCATTATCGTACCGCGGTTTTTCACGACCACGCTAACTATCTTAATAATATCACTGAAAGGCACGACTAGGGATTTGTCCAGCTGGTCGATCTGCTTGCGCATCTCGTCGAAGTAGGTCCACCTGATCAGCGTGTCCAGGTCAGCGGACGAGGATACGTAAGCGCAACACCTATAAACATAATAATAATAATAATAGATATTTATCTAGAAATTTGGCTACAAAATTATTCTCGCACATGAATCCTATTAAACCTTTACTTCTTATAAAATGAACACAATTTTTAAACCAATAACATTTCTCATTTCCCTTGGTAAACCATTGAATAAAATAATAACTTTATGAAAAGGATTATCATTAACTTCATAGCGCCATCCATAGATTACGTAACACGAATTTAATAATTTTTGGAGACTCCCCCGTCCTTGTTATAGTGGCCAAATTTGTGTGGCGCCCTACGCTCCTAGTGCGACAGCACATATTTTTCAATTAAGATATTATTAAATTGAAACAGCACTTTTTATATTTCTATTTAAAAACTTTTTCGATAATATCAACAATAAATCGAAGATTCTATAAAATTCACAAAACATAACGAATCAAATGAACGATAACAAAATTTAATCCTCTTGTGTTCACGTTTGTTTCATACAGGCTGCGATAAATACATAAATCAAATTTTTTACTTATTTCAAATTTGTTTGATAAATGGAAAATCACAAATATTATTACTTACAACCAAGAAAAACACGTACATTACTCAGTGAAAATCAAGTGTCTAATGAATCATGCAACAATTGAACATAGTTGACATCACGGCACCGGCTTTTGTTTTTAGGCGACAAAACCTCAAGGGCGGGATTCTGGGATTGGCCTTTCGGCATGTCAAAGGCGGTTGACGTGTTTATACCTTAACCTTAAATTTATACATGTGACGTCACGAAGTTTACGCCTCGGTTCATACCTTATGAATTTCCTCCAATCTTTCGCCTGTTTATGGCAATCGGCCAGTTCCCTCTCCGTCTGTGCGGCTACTTCATGCCATCCGTTTTCCTTGAACAGTCTCGACGCGTCGCCGAGAAAAGCGGCGGCCTTCTGAGTCTCGCCTAAAAGCATGTAGAATGCGGCCACTTCTTTACCCACAAGTCTGGCAGACCTGACCCTACCAGTGTGCTTGTAGGTGCCCATCGCTAATTCGGCCAATTCCTGAATAAGAAATGAAATCATAATCACTATTTTCAAAGACTTTTTTTTAGATGACAAGATTGAATTATTAAAATGAACGCTTGGCTTGAATTTCACTGGTACACATAATGCTACAAGTCAATTGGCATTCTGACTAGGGATGCCAATCCCGGGATCCCTAGAATCCTGTTAAAAAGCCATCCGGAAAATCTCGGGATTAAATGTCCTAATCCAATAATTTTCCGGATTTTCTAAAAAACCTCCACAATATGTTATTAATATGTAATTCGTGTCATTTTAATATTTACCGTGCGAAATGGCAACGCTGCGAACGTGACTCTTACGAAACGGTGATCCCCAGTATAGTGTTTACTTTTTTTATATGGTTGTGTTTACTATTTACTACGTTCATCATAGTTGTTTGAAAATGGATCTAACTGACCAGAATACCGTGAATTCAACAGACGAGAACACCGATAAGGAGGAAAGTAAACAAATATGTAATCAATGTCAGTTTTGTTAACTCACCAAATAAAGTTTGTTAAAAGCATCTTGTGAACACAGAGCTTCTTTCAATTTATCAGTTGGAGAAGGAGCTATGGGAGTGCCTGGATTATCTCCCATTCCGGCAGACAATCCAACCACTACATGGAGTTGCTCAGACGTAGGGGAACTACCTGGCAACAGTCCGCATAATTCTCCTAAAGATTTTAACTGAAAAAAGATACTGAATTTTATACATTGAACATTATAGAAAGTTGAAGTTATGAATTTATTTATCGATGTCCGCATAATTCTCCTAAAGATTTTAACTCAAAAAAAATACTGAATTTTATTCATTGAACATTATAGAAAGTTGAAGTTATGAATTTATTTATCGATATATATATATATATATATCGATAGGATTGAACCGATTGATTCTAGATTTAATGTTCTCATCAATAATTTTTCAACAAACTTAAAGCGCTAGATGACATAGCTGACCTCTATCAAAATGAAGAACATTATACAACATCCAGAAGATATCCTACACAGACTCTATTTAAAATACTAGAAAATTTATAATATATTTTTTTTTCTTTTTTATGTTTAAATTAAAATAGTATATGCTGCTATAGGCTGAAGGACCCCAGGTCGATGGCCATTAATAAACGTTTCTCTCTCTCTATTTAATGATTTAAATAAATTACACCTACAAATAGACAAATTCAGGTGTGAAACTTATTTCACAGTAGCCCACTATATGGAATCAAAAAATCTTTGAATATAAAGAAAAATTTAACTTTCTGCGAAAACCTACATTCAAATAACTTAATCCCATATGGATACTAAAAAACTTTAACACATGATAAAACTGAATATTCAAAAGAAAAAAAAATTATATGTGGACACATAAATACATACCTACATATTTGAAATAATAAGTGAAATGTAATACACAATTCAAAGATAAGAACAATAAAATTAAATTGGTAAAATTATAGATTCTTTTCTGATGAATATAACTTATTGCGATTAAAATTAATCATTAATTTTCATTTTGTCCTTCCTAATGGTTATTCTAATGTTAATTTTGAAATATTTCTAATTAAAAACATTTTGTGACAATTACTACATGTTAATTGAATATAATTTTCAATGAAAATGATAACAATTTAATGATATATTATAATCAAGTATTTGAATGTTAGGAAGAAAATTTAGTTCATAAAAATAAATAAGTTTCAGTAGATACTGAGAAGTGTAAGAGAAGATAGAAGTAAATAGAAATACAATTTTGTTTCTCTAACAGAAAATAAACTCACACCGCAAAACGGAATCATCTAGACAAAAGTGATGCTACTGAGTTAAATTTACATTTAATACTTTCCACAAATTAACTCAAATATATAGTATGGCAGTTCACTTACTTTTTGACTAGCATAAGCCCACAATGGAGCAGTGTGTTTGGAGTATGCTTCCACTTCGTCTGCATGGTTATATTTATCGCAAGTTTGTAGAACTTCCAATGAAGCAAGAAAAAGCCAACACTCAAGCGCACCAGGTGGTGAAGTAATTTCTAATATGGATAATTCTCTAGTACATGTATGAAGAAAAGGCAAACATCTAGAAGCCATCTGAAATCAACAATTCAGTCAAGTGATTACAAATAAAATAGAAAAAGTACATTTCCGCTGATTATTCAAATCTATAAAGTTAATAATCAACTTTTATCATTGGATTTACTATTCAACTTCACTTTTATCAAAATGTAGTAGAAAATTTTATTAACTTCTCTAACTACATGAAAAAAATTTGATGGTAGTACTGAAAAAAAATGGAGTGGTCACTGTAGTTCACCAGGAATAGATTACTTCATCTTTCTCTACTTATATTGAACTTACTTGCCAGACTTTGTCGATCAGCAAAAGCATGTGAGCCTGCTTCGCATAAAGGTAAACTCTAAGTTCCAAAATTGAAGGATTCTTAGGGAGATGAGATGGTCTCAATTTCAAAGCATGCCACCTTTCCAGGGGAGCCTGAAAATCGTTCAACCAAGCAACCGACTCACATGTCACACCATTCACCACAAACTGAGAGAACAGGGCATCCAATTCATCGTACTGTACTAGAGCTTCATCGTAAAGACCTAACATTTCTAGAACTTGCGCTAATTCTTCCTGAAATTAATGGACGAACTGAAATAGTTTTTAAAATAAAATGCCTAATAGCATAAAATATTAATAGGATTACTGATATATTCATCGACATAATATAAAAGTGTTTGAAAGGAGTATTAAAAACAAATCAATCCTAAATTTTCTTAAAAAAATTTAATCAACTTCAACATGTACTTGATAATTTAATTTTTTGACCAAGACAATAATTCAGCTTTGTTATAGATAAGTAGATAGTTCTTTTGACCAATAGTTATATCATTTATCAAAACAGAGCTTTTTGAATAAAACTGTTGAAAAATTAATATAGTACTTGTTTGATAAAATTGTAAAAAATGAATCAGGGATATTTTTTTACTGATTCAAAAATAAAAAACAAAAAACAACTAATATTATTAACATAATGGAATAAAATGAGCTATGTATAGTTTTTACAATTCAGTCAGAATAAAGAGTACACTATCTCATCCAAACTTCCTAAATTAATAATTTAATGAATAATTCACATGGTTTCTCAATTTTTTTTGAATAATCAGAGCAATTTATATGTATTACATTTAAGTCTCTCGTATCATTGGATACTATTTTAATAATATATATTAAAATTTGAAATACTTATTGAGTATTTTAATTTCTACACAAAACTTCAAACATCATTCAGTGTATAGATTCAATCTATTTATAACAGTTTTAAAACATATAACTATTTTACAATATATATATTCTACCTGTAAGTGAAAGTAATCCATGAATTTCCATCCTGAATCATTCCTTCGCTCTCTTTGCTGTCTTACATGGTCTTCTAAACGGGAGACTGCTTTTGCATATGCTACTAAAAGCAGATGCCTAATACGACTCACTAAACCTTTCCAAGAGTCGGTTGTATCAGATTTACCAGGATTTATGACAGAGATACATCTGTCACCTATGACAATCAATGAAATGAAAATGAGAGGTAATATATATTTTCAAACATACCTTGTTTAGGAGCAAAATCTGCTCTTATCTTGTCCAAAACTGTAGTTCTAGGTAACAGCTTATTAGACCTTTTACCATCATAATTTTCAACTACTACAATCAACCAATCTTGAATATCTTTGGATGTTAATTCCTTCATCCATAACTCAATATCTTCTTTCAATGTTGATTTATACACATCAACATCCTGAAATAACAATTAATTAATCTCACTATACCTGTTGAAAAAATCTGATTTAATCACATTGCATTCAGTCCAGTAAATATGAAACAAGGGCTGCCGGATGAGGTCCCAATTCGTTCCCTTAGGTAAACCAGCAGAACTGAAGGGAGTAAAATTGGCTCCAATATGGACTGACCTCACAGGTCTTCCTAAGGAACGCTTCCATTCTGCTGAATCTCTTGGTAGGAACTGTAATAAACTATCTTCAATTGCTGTGAAAACTTCTAATTCGCCAGCACCTGCAATAATTCGATTTATTTCAATGTTTACTAGGAAAATTAGGACAAAATACATGTAACTAGAGGTCGTCGATCAATCATTTCCTCTTCTATTCCATTCATCTTTGTTAAACGAATTATTTATGATGAACGAAAATAACATTTTTGCTTATGTTTTCCAAAGATTCACCATCACAATTAATTCGAATTTCTTGATAATAGATAATCTTAATTCTAATTCAGTTCTATTTGGATTTGAAGTTATTTTGAAACACCCCTACATTCTAGTGACAACTTTTGACAGCTACGTAAGGACCACCGACACCGACGGAGACGGACCGACGCAACATTGACCGACGTCAGGAATCAGGATTGGGACATTTGGAAATGTCTCGTAGCCTTAGCGAATTCGTGTGGCTGCACTGTCTCGTAGCAAGTGTAAACATGCCGGATTGGTTTGTCAACAATACATTACCCGGAAAAATATTCCTGAAATAGATTTTCGTTTAAGTAGTTCTTTTACAAAGTAACATATTATCTTTGTTGACTTTTGAGCGTAGTGTTACTTTTACGCAGAATCCAGAGTTCAAAGTTATTTGCTCTCAACAAATAGTATTGGCAATATTTTTATTTTCAAGTTTTAAAAGTATTTCATTTCAAAGAGATTTGAATGAAAAGAAAGATACTTAACAGGTTTTCCATAGAACATCTCAATTTTCTTGCAGATATCATAAATGGCATTTACGAATTCTGCACATTATATCACTGAAACGTTCCGAAATCTTGTTTTCTATATTTATAGTTTCACAGGCATTTATGACAATGAAAGAATCATTTGCCACTTTTCAGTTCATTAAATATTGTAATTCAGAAAAATAATTGCGGATATCTCAAAAATTGTATTCCTGGAAAAATAGTGAATAAGCATTCCAAAATCACAACTGTTGTATAAAAAGCAGAGTTCATAGTGACCAAGAGTAAATATCAAGAGATATTGAATTTATACCTGAGTGACGTTAATTTACACAGGTTTAATAAATATATGAGGTACATACATATCAGATCTTTATGAGGACCATGATCAATACCGATTTCTGAAAAAATCTTAATATTCAACATTTCACTTAAAATTATCTTTTTGTGTCACAATTTACAATGATAAATCAAAAAAATATTCATTCTGAGACATTCATCCTATAAATATTGTATCATTATTCAAATGTAAAGCCCGAATACTAGAGCTTAATATCCTTCGTTACATTCGTTAGAATAGTCTTAATAGCATAGACGCGCTTGATTGTATCACCAAAATATCAGAATACTCACATTTAAATTTATTCAGAGAAATTATATTTGATTGTAATTAATTGATATTTACTTATAACTACTACAGTGTGCCACACTTCATAATTAAGAGAGAGCATTGGAGTCGTACTGAACAAAAGAACGCATCTATATTAATGTATGCACTAGCCGTTCAACCTAAATCTACTGACATATTTTGAATAAAAATTTTTATTAGTTGTTTAATATGTAACTGGGTTTTATGTCAATAATGCTACCTGTTTTTGAAAACCCGAAAATTATATTATTATTAAGCGGAAAGAGAAAAAGTGGAAAAGATTTTTTAGCAGAAAAGCTAAAATCTATGTAAACTTTCTGAAATTTTAGCTCACAAATACAAAGTATAAAATTTTTGTTTTCAGACTTGATGATGACTGTACCATTTTAAGGATATCAGAACCTATCAAGAAACATTATGCAGAAAAGTGTGGAGTGAATTTGAAAGAGCTTTTAGGAGACGGACCCTTCAAAGAAAAGTACAGGAAAGAAATGATAATTTGGGGGGAACAAATTAGAACTGAAGACCCTGGTTATTTTTGTAGATTAGTTTGTGAAAATGGTAATATGTCAATTATATTAACTTGTTATTCACGATTTTTCTTTAAATAATTTTGATATTTAGCTATTCACGGTTAGGTAAAGAGACATTTCATATTTTACCTTGATTAACTTTTACAAAATTTGAGCTATCAAACTGAAACATTAATTTTTTTTCATTAAAATAAGGATTACTTAGATAAAATTATGTTATACCTACTTTTTATAAACAATGAGAATATTATTTAAGAAGAATCAACAATGTTTAAAATGTAGATTTCACATAATAAATTTTAATCTTTCTCAATTTTGTTCATTAAAATTTACAAGGTGGTGTAGTTAACGTATTACCCAATATAAATTTGTAAACTTTAAGAAAATATTGCGAATTTTCAGCTAAGAAAACTCCTTTTTGGATAGTAAGTGATATAAGAAGGCTGACAGATGTAAATTTCTTCAAGCAAACCTATGGAAATAAAATAAAGACTGTAAGAATAAATGCAACTGAAGCAGTGAGAAAATCTAGGGGATGGGTATATACTGAAGGTTAGTAAAATCCTGTCAATCTTGACGTCTTCATAAGATCACCAAAAGTCTGCATTAAGCGGAATTTGATATAATATGCACATGTTGAATATTTCAGCGATTTTTTCTCATGAATAGACTTTTTCTTTCAGTGCAATTTTATTTTCAATTCTAAATAATGTACGTATATATAGATAAAAGTTTTCTGACCTACAAACGGTTATATAATTATGGCTAAGAAAATATCTTCTCGTTTAAAACTAATTTAATAAAAAGTTATGTAGTTGTACAGTAATACCAAAGAAGCCATTATTCATTGTTTTAAAGTAGATATTAATAGTTTGAAAACAAATTATATATTTATCAACTGGAAAACTTCAGTAAAGTTCTTTAACTTTTTTAATAACAATTGTAAAATGTTATTTTCAGGTATAACAAATTTTTTGATTCGTTTCAAATATGAAATGATAGATGTAACTAATTGTAGACAGGAGATATCATGGGACACCTGGGGATTGGAGTTCTTTTTGATATATATTATGTATTGAAAAGAATGCCCAATCAAGTAAATCAATAACGTTTGAGAGTAATTAAGTGAAATAAAAATCAGAACTATTTATATTACGATTTATATATCATTTTAAGAACAAATAGAAACACAATAATCTCTTCAGGAGAGCAAAGTTTAATCAGAATTTGGTAAAACAAACAATTTACATCATTAGAGCCATGTTCAATGATAACAATATTAACATGAAAACATATAATGGGAACAATGAATAACTATGCTATTACAACTATCCAAAATAGAAGTATTATTATGTATAATTACGAAGGATTTTAGTAATTCTGTAGATAAATTTATTCTACATGTAGTAAGAGAAAATTTTTCTTTAATTATTCATTCTGATCCCTGATTATAGACTATACATTGTATTAATTTTTTAAAGTCCGTTTCAGACCTGAACCTCGATTTTCGAATTTCTCTTTCCACCACAATTTTTATGTGGAAATTTCATGAGTTTTTGCAGATATTGTACCTTTATTCAACTCTTCTGAACTTCCAAATTGATTTAGGGGTTAAGAATTTGTATGTAAACAAAACGAGGACAAAATACGTCCTTAGGTTCCTTTCACACGGGAAGCTTCACGTCCCTCGCTCCCGACGAGCTCTCGGGAGACAAAAGCTCTCAAGGTCTCATCTCAAGCTCAAGTCTCCTGCATTTCGAGCCGAGGAGCCGCGTTCCCTCCTCGAAATGCAAAAGGCAGAATGGTGGCTTTCACAAGAGAAGTGAAAACGGCTCTCGCTCTCGTCCCGTCCCCAATTGACGGTTCAACGGTTGACACTATGACACTAATCATTATGGCCAGGGTTGGCATTTTTAGTAGAATTCTACTAAATTTAGTACTTTTCGATTCCATTTAGTAGCCTAGTATTCTCAATGAAAATCTAGTATTCTCAACCAATATGCGTCATTCTGTCATCTTATTGGAATATGAGGGTGATGGTAAGATAATGGAACTTTACAACGTAAACAAACAGTACAACCACAGTACGATTTATTTTTGATTTGGAGAATTACAAGTTGTGTTTGTATATTTATTAAAATAAAATTATTATATCAGCTTTTTGAATTTCCCGCATTTTGTCTCGTCCCAGATATTCATTATAAAACAATTACCCGTGTGTGAATATATATTGTATAGTCGAATTTTAGAATAAACCAACTAGTTATATAATTCGAATTTCTCGCGTTTTGTCGGTAAAGAAGGAATTTAGTATTGTAGCTTCAAATTTAGTAGCCAACCAAGTCATTTTTAGTACACCTGGCAACGTAGGCCAGCACAACCCTGATTATGGCAGATTAGGATGTGGAGTTTTTAATCTCTGCTGCCCGCAATCGACCAGCTCTTTGAGATAAAAGTATCGACATATACAAGGACCGAAATGAAGTCGTAAAAGTTGGGTGGAAGTCAATAAATAAAATAATTGAAGAATTTTTTCTCATCCCGTCTAAGTTCTGGGTAAAGCATGGGAAAAACTCCTGCTTCATCGCGTTTTTGATTGATTGGATGTATCCAAACCATTCTTAATCGTTTGCGTTTCTATCGTCGAAGTTTGTGTCGATGGTAGAGAATGTATATGGCAACAGCTCTCGTGCGATCTATTCTACGACTGAGCTCAAGGAGCCAGGAACTAAAATGGCTTTCCGTGTGAAAGGGCTGGAGGTAGGAGCGAGAAACGTCCAGCTACCCATCTGACGGATCTCTGGTGATCACGTGTTTGAAAATAGATTTGTGCAAATGAAAAACAGATAGTCAATTATTGAAGTTCAACAAACACTTTTAACTTTCGTTTCTAATAGCCAATTGTTATTTCTGCAGTTTGATTGGCGAGTAACTACTATAAAAAGAACTAACATTGTAGGAAATGTGAAAAGCATTTAAATATATGTTAATTCCAAAAATGTTATGAAATCTGATGATTTTTTCGCAGTTTTGATTGCAATCACGAAAATGCTATGCTGCTAACGTGTTTTTTTCAGGCGTGGATGACGTAGAGTCCGAATGCAATTTGGATGATTTCCGTGACTGGGATTTAGTAGTCTCTAATGATGGACCCTATGAGAGTGACATTGATATGATATTTAAATTATTAGAATTGGGAAGTTGAGGTTGTTATCAGGTGAAATGGTTAGTTTCTTATATGATATGTTATCGCATCTAATATACAAAAATATATTGTTCCTTTTTACACATTTTGTAACATGATTGTAATTTTCACTAGTTATATTTAATAGATATTTTTTTATTTTTAATAATGTTTCTTTTCATTGAGTTAACACACCAATTAAATTATTATAGAAAATAAAGTAACAGGCTGTTGAAGTTTGAAAAACTTCAACTTAGTCATTTTCATATAATTTATTTTTCCGTCGACCTCTAAATAAAAGCTTACTTTAACGTACACGAAATTGATCATTAATGACCCATTTTAATGTGCAATTTCTCCTATTTTAATGCATGATTGTCATGGGCAACCAAACACAAAACACAGAAGTATTCAGCACGGAATAGTTGAATAATTCTGTGTCTGTACTGTTATTCCACAGAGAAAAGGAATTCATAATTCAAATCGATAAATTTAACTCTATACAAAATAAAGTAGAAACTGTGGAAAAAATTTTATGGAATAATCGTTCGAAAGTAAATAACACTTCAGCTTCCACCAGTTCCACATATTCCTTATCGGATATTGTAGGTAATGTTAACTATTCAGAATGTCACATGTCTAATATTCAATCTATGAAATTCTCAAATTGTTCCATCGGGAGCATAAATATAAATATATCGAAATGAACATAGAAATTTATATTGTGTCAAGTGTATCTGTCATGCAAAATAAAAATTTATTTCAATCAAGAATTTATACTCAATTCATGATGAGGTCGACGGAAAAATCTTGTAATAAACTCGTTTATTAATGTAGCGATTAATGGTCTCGAACTATTAACGCGCTCGCTCCGCTCACGCGTTAAAATATCTCAACCATTAATCGCTGTCATTAATAAACTAGTTTATTAAATAATTATTATTTCCTAGATTTTCAGAGAATGATACAAATGCACTCATAGAAAGGTTATTACTGTCCAATCTATTTATAAGTCATTCATTTCACTTGGAAATTATTTACTTGTGACAGGTTTGTTTGAGTTAAATTTAATTTGAATTTTATAAAACAATATAAAGTAGTTAAGAAGGTTTGATAATGGATTATATATTGAGTCCCATATTAGACGGAATATTCATGGATAATATAGAAAAAATTATTCACACTCATCCATTCAGTGAAACCATCATTTACTAGTATAGGTTCTTAGATAATATATTAGTTTGTTTTACGAAAACATTGAGAGATTTTAATATTTTCATAGATTGCATAATTTCCATACATCCCAATTTTAAATTCAAAACAGAGATGGTACAAAATAACTACTAATTATCTAGATCTCACTATAAATAGAACAAACAATAAACATTACTTTGCAATTATTCATAAAGCGTCACCTACAGATACTAAAATGCATAATACTACAGTTCATCCTGTTCAACATAAAACTGTAGCATATAATAGTATGGTCAACTTCTCAATATTTCTTCGTTACAGGTAAACTTCAATAAAGAATTGAACATAAATTTCGACCAATAATGCATACCTATAATCCGCATCTCATTGATAATATCAGAGAGAATTTGAATTTAGGAATAAAACAAGTGATGACAAAATCAATATCGATTATCCCACAAAAAACTCTTTAGACCAATAAATGAAGAACAATCAAACAAAAACGAATAAATTCTCAAAATAGGGTGTTTATAAATTGTCATGTGGTGATGTAAATGTATATCGGCAGAACAAAAAGAAACTTTGGAAAAAAAGTCAAAGAACATAAGCACTCTTTTGAAGAGAAATTCTTCTTATATGAGAATCATTCATGCAATACAGATTTCATTATTTTACATAAAGAGAGAGAGAGTGTAGAGTATTGAAATTCTACTTTTGGGACCCCCAAGACATTAACAGGTATAAGAATTCTAAATACAAATAGACTTAAATCATTCCCCCTTTTTGAATATATTCAATATTTTGAATATATTCAAATATATTGAAATAATTGTTCTTGAAGGATAACCACCTTTTTTATTTGATTATTTCATTTCTTATTGTTATCATTTTCCATACTTAAATCTTTTTAAACTGTGATACCAAGATTTCGGTATGCAGTTCTATCTGATGATGCTTCCCAACCCTCCCGGATTGCCCGGGAGACTCCGGTAATAATGGTTAACCTCCCGGGATTAATCATTTCTCCGGTATTTCTGAAATTATACGCAATCGTCGCTCTGCTAATAAACTTCGATTTTTAATGATTATGTGGTAAAAAACCGTATAATATTAGATGCTGCTCGAAAACAAAGTAAATATTAATTTAAAAATCAATAAATGATTGAAATTTTCTTTCAAGACTTCTTAAAATTCTCATGCGTTGGTTCTTTCTAGAGTTGGCAACTCTAGATGAAGCGTATGGTGAAACGCTGCAACATGCCATCATAGATTCAAATTATAGAGATCGTTTAGCAGGCCTCACAGTCCTCACACTATCAGTAATACTGACTGTAATTCTTCAGTATTTTGAAATTCACCTCAGAGGATCAATATTTATAATCAGTATTTAGTTTTTTGAAACTTTTGTCGCGATAAGTATTTGTACAAGTATTTTTTAAATAAAAAAATGAACAAGAAAACGCGTGCATTGTCATTATATTGTATTGTACAAGTTAGAAGCGCAAGACTTTGAGTGAAACAATGGATATTTGAACGTAAAAAATAGTTATTTAAATTTCTTGAATTTTATAAAAGACACGGATCCCGAGGATTATTTACGAATGAGCAGTGAAGTTTATAATGAGCTTCTCAGTGTCTTGAAGCCTTATATTTGTAAACAAGACACGAACATGAGGCAAGCAATATCAGCAAATAAAAGGCTAACGTTTCTTAGCTACTTGACGATCATTTGAAGATCTTAGAAGATGATTAGAATCAAACGTGTTTTTTAATAATATACATTATGATATGATTATGAATCTTCAAGTGCAGCAAGATATATATCCACCTATGTATACTTTATTTTACATTCATAAAATCACAACTATCCGATCATCTGTAATAATCACATAAACGACATTTTTGTCGTTTCACTTTCACTAATCGCGATAACAAATAGGGTGCATTACGATAGTTCACGCAAATACCGTGCTTTAACATTTCCCTACAAATTTATTAATTTTTTCCAACAAAAGTTAGGTTAGCTTACGCCTACTGTTAAGCGTTTGTGAGCGCGAGTCGACCACAGAAAACGAAGCTTATAAGCGCTTATAAGCTTCGTTTTCTGTGGTCGACTCGCGCTCACAAACGCTTAACAGTAGGCGTAAGCTAACCTAACTTTTGTTGGAAAAAATTAATAAATTTGTAGGGAAATGTTAAAGCACGGTATTTGCGTGAACTATCGTGCTTTTGCCTACCTAAGCGTAAAAAGAAGATTTGACATTCGCCTTTAATGCTCAAAGCCAAAGCGTGAGCGTCTCTCAGCGTTAGTAGGCCAACACGAACGCCAATAATCTGTGCTTCTAAGCGTGAGCGCTTAAAGCGTGTAAGCGCCCAACGCGAATGCACCCTATGTATTTTAAGACCTGTTTCCGTTACGAACTGTATATGCATACGTCACATTTATGGTTCCTCATGTTCGAATGGACGTCATTTATCTATTTCTGAAGGTTCGATGGATCAGACGAACTGAAGCCGCATAAATGGCATTTAGTGGTTGTTCAGTTTCAGATGGACCGGTTTTGAATGCTTTCCTTATCAAACTGTAACTACATAAGTGACATGAGTAGATCTGTAGGTGGACCACTTTTATAAGCACTTGAGGTTCCCTTTTTCTTTCACCCACTGTAATCGCACAAGTGACATTTGTTGTCCATCATTTTTCAATTTATACGAGTTTGAAGGTACTCTTTCCGTGATACGCTGAACTAGTATAAATTACCTTTGTGGCTCCCAATTTTATCAAGCTATTTAGTCGAGTACTTAGCGTACGCTGGCTAGTATTTGGGAGGTCTCGGGTTCAAACCCCGGGGCTGACTGGTCTGCCATGAGTTTTTTTCGGAGGTTTCCTCATGGTAATGTAAGTCACTGCTTGCAAACTTATAAGGCGAATGCTGGGCCAGTATTAATCCTCTGAACCCTACCCACACTTCCTATGTTCCATAAATATCCCGTCTCACCTATCCTTAATGCACTTGTATATACAAGTGTGTATCCTCTGATCTGGCTGAAGGAGTTAATCCCAAACTCAAGCTGCCCGCCTCCCTGACACATACTTCAGGAAGGAATGAAACACGTGCGTTTCCTTCCTTTTCCCAATTTTATGATAAACTACACATGCCTTTGAAGGTTCGAAATAAGGGACGTGCTGTAATCACATATATGGTTTTGATAATCCTTCAGTTTCAGATGAATATAATTTTATGGATTTGAAGGACCGCCTTCTTTAACGAACTAAAACAGCATAACAATGCTGGAAATACTAACATTACAACGTTTTGCTACAAAAAGCGAGAGGTGTCGTAGAATATCAGGTTGGAACGAAGTTCTTTTCGATATATATTATGTATTGAATAGCAGGCGCAATGACATGAATTGATATTTGATAGTAATTAAATGAAAAAATGACAGAATTATTTATATTACTTTGAGTGTAAACAGACTTGAAAAAACTTTTGATAATGGGCTAGCAACCCAAAACTATTGTAAAGTAAATTTAATATAGAGTGAAATTTTGCCAAGGTTTTAATTTGAAAATACCATTTCTTTAAATAAATATTAAAACATTTCTAACCAAGAGTTCAGCGAAAGATCAATGAACAATAAATACAACCTCAAATATCGTGGCATAAAAAAAACCACTTCCGCAACTCACTATGTACTTTCGAAACAGTGTGATAGTCTAATATATTTTTTGTGAATCTGACTCCATAAACTTTGTATTTTCTTAGAGTCAATTGAAAAAGCTATTAAAAAAACAATAATATAAAAGAACAATATATTTATGTATTCACTTCGAATAAATTTAGAGACACAAGCTTTTGTTTCATAAAATAAATCATAAAACATGCAAAAATAGAACTAATCGAACTAAATAAATAAAATGATATTGAAACAATCTGATTGACACAAGTTATTTTTTAATAATTATCATTTTTCATTAGTAACTACAATATCAAAATTGAAACATCAGAAAAAATTTGACACATTCAAAATAAATATCACAAAATTCATTGGTGGCAAATTCAGTGGCTAGAAAACCAAAATTGTATCTAGCTGTTGGTTATAGCCATACCCATTTCATTGGTTATGAATTTCACTATTTCTTTCAATGCTGCTGCTTTCAATGTTTCAGAACTTAAAACCATAGGTAACAATACAATCATATCTTCAGTTGTGATGCTCTGTAGGGCAAATTTGACGCTATTTACCAGTTTTAGCTGTTGACTAGGTGTCATGTCGTACTTTATGACATCTACAACGGATCTACACTTGTCCCTACATCGGTAGGCTGCAGTTGCACTACCAAAGGTGCCTCCTGCAAAAGACATGGATTTATTCTTACGATATTTATATTTTCACGGTAAAAGATTCAACACTTGGCACATTGTAACAAATCAGTTTTTACTTCAAATACTGCAATAAAAAAATATTTTGGCTCTTCTAATATATGTTAACCTACCATTTTCCCAAAGGTATAGACATTAAGAAGAAAGAAAAATACTGGTTAAGCACTCAATCATATGCTAAAGAATGTAGAGCAAAAACTTGTAAATCAATAGACACTCTCAATGCCCATGCATCTTAACATGATCCAATATAAAAGAATAAGGATTATTTCAAAAGCAAATTTGATATAAAAGAAAACAATTTATATTTTGTGGTATCTTGAAATATAATATATTGCTGATCTATCCCATAGTTCTTTAATTTATAAATGAGTAAATATATAATTATTTCAAAATATCCCCCAAAGCATACCTATAAATAATCCAAGCGGTCCTGCTATCAGAGTTCCAACTGCAGCTCCAACACCCGCAAACAAAAATCCTTTAGCTGCTTCTTTGACTGTAACGTGAAGTTGTTCTTGTTCTGATAATGTTTGACAGATATCAAGTATTTGTTCAGGAGTGGGGGCCATATTATATCAAAAATCTGTAAAGGAAAATACATGAAAAAGAGATTTTCCAACAATTAAGTTGCTAACTTTTAGAAAATGTTTTGAAATTACATAGTTTACAAGAACTTAATAGAATTAATGAAGTTTGGTATTCCATAATCTGTCAAAGTAAAATCCTGAAGGTTGGTTCTCAACAACAATGATCATATTGAATACAAACACTCCACAAGATTATTAATCTGTGAAATTCCTCTATTACATTGATATCAAAGTCATTAGGTGTATGGTAATTCAAGGCATACATTATGAATTTCTCTTTTTCTGACATCTCTAACATATAATTCTACACAAACACTGAATTTATTAATAAATCTGACACATTTTGGACTATATGGATATGTTTATATCTCCCATCGTTGAGCCATCTCATTGATGTTAAAGTTAATCAAGAATTTGAATAACTGGAAAATTGAACAATCGGAAATATATGAAAATATTATTGTATTAGTTACTGAAACCTGAAAGAAAACGAATATCACATGGCAGAAATATTAGAATTGATCTCAAAGATATAAACGATGCATTTTCTCCTTAAAATTTTTTTTTTAAAACGTAATGTTTTAAATTTCATCTTCAGTTTGTTAATTCCACATGTTCATTAGTTAAACATTAATCACATTGCACATAAATTTAGTATATCTTTGTACTCCACGACCTTCAAATGGATGAGAATAATAATACGTTTCTACTTACTTAACGATAAAAAGAACTTTTTTATTTTTCGGCGAAATGGCTGCACAACGATTTTTTATGAGTTGCAATTTTCTTATAAATTTGCTTATCGGAAACTGATGAATATCTCTATAATATCTAAATACAGTTGAAAATTCTGATTCATAACATTGGATTGGAGTTTTCATAAACTTTATCTTGAATTGAATCAGGCAATCAGGAGTCAAGCCTACCAACAACAAAACAAATTTTTTTTAACTCTTTTTTTCCAACAATGGCTTTAAATCATGGTATTTTTAATCCAGTAAAAAATGCAATTCAATTAAATTATTTTATTAATTTGATAACTATTAAAGGTCGCATATTGTAAATATTTCATTGTGCAAAGATTAAAAATGAATAATTGTTGGAAAACATAGAGAGTACTTCTATTTAAATCCTTACTGAGTACTGATTGAGTGATTGATGCAAGTAGGATATTACAACATGGAATACGAGAGCCAGACTACATGGCCGAGTAGTATTCTACAAACCGTGGCAACAACCAACAACCAACTCAAGTGGTTAACCTAACTAACTAAAGTTAACTCTCAATCTCAAGAGTCTCAAGTCTCAAATAGGTATTTGATCAACGTAACCATTTTTTTTGATTTTATCGTTAATCATAGATAGAATCCCCCGTTTATTTATTTAGTTATATTCAACGCTGTTTTTTCAGGTGTTTGATTAGATCAGATGTAATCCAGATGTATTATATGTTATTGTACTGATAAATCTGTTTTGTAAAAAGTTATACATTGATCTTTCAAAATAATAGCAATAGAAAGTCCATCACAAATAATGTTTCGTTATGAGTGACTACGAAAATGTAAGTTCACAATATTTTAATTGTTAGCACAAAGCAACCTACCTACTTTTACTATTTATTAATTGAAATATTTTTTTGTTTACTATATAAAAACTTGAACAAAAACTTATTTTAACGCGTATTCTTAGTACCTTTGTTGTAATCAAAATTTTTGAATATTTCAAAACTGCAGGTATTATATAAGGCTTGTTAGGAAAATCATTATTTTTTGGAAATTTGTTATTTAGTTTGATTGAAGTTGGTTGATTTTGAAAGTATGTAAGTACAAAATTTTCGGATGTTTCACAAAAATCTGGGGGGTCACTTTTTTAAAATTGGCTATATGTGTGTATCAATTTTAAAGATGATTTGCCTCATTCTTTGAGGTTCAAATAAATATATGAGTTGGAATATTTTTGGCAAATTTCTAGGAAATGAAAATATATTGTCCACATAGAGCAAAAAAATATGAAAGCACTCATTCATACGAATAGAAATAGAAAATATTTAATTCATATATAATTATATAGGTAATTCATACTTGAGAATCATCAAGAGCTGTTCCAGTTAGCAATAATATTTTCTTATGTAAGAATGAAAAGAGGAAAACCACCCGAAAAAAAAACATCTAGTTCCAAGAAATTCAGTTAATTTAAAATCTGCATACATTAATATATTAATTAAATTACCATTCATTTAAGTACTTATATTTACAAAAAATTGAGTTGTTTTGATGGAAAATCAACTGAGAGAAAAAACTAGGTCCTTTAACGTTCATGGGCTATCACACTAAAATACTTCAATATTAGTTGATAATCATGGCTACTTATTATAGGTACAAAGTGTAGTTAACTCAGCTTTTTTAACAAATATGGAGTAATAAGGATAAGCTCTAGACAAAAGAAGATTAAATATCTGAACCAGCTTATTTAAAAAATTTTATATTTATCATTTCCATAACTATACATAACATAAAGACGAACACTACTCATATATTTTTTATCAAATAATTTTACGTTAAAATAATTATAAAAAACTGGCTCCAAGGCCTTTAAGATTTCAAACTATCAATTCAAAAACAAAATTTTTTCAGAATTCTGACCAATATTCATTCAACTAATAATAACCTAGTTCAGCCTCTGTTTTTAATAAAATTCTTGAGATTATAATACTCATTTTCACCTTCAAGCAGATATTCAGAAATCACATTATATTCTTCCACTCTTTTGGAAATGCAGAGGTATCCTGTCCTTGTTTGTTCATGAATAGTCATTTCTTTATCTGCCCCTTCTTTAAACATTAATCATCATTGCCTCTAGTTTTCTATACTTCAACATTACTTTTAATTAGTCTATTTTGAATTTTTTCTATAAGTTTAGTTTTTTTGAACACCTTTAATTGTTTTATTGTAAGGAAATGGCACTGTGTCAAAGAGAGTACATTAGTTCCATGACAAAATAAAATAATTTTTATGTTATATATAAGTATATGATCAAAACGATGACAGGTACTCAATTATTACATTATACATACATACATACACACACACATACATATATATATATATATATATATATATATATATATATATATATATATATATATATATATATATATATATATATATATATATATATTTGTTTTTAACTTTCACATTGCTTATTGTATTTCAACATTTTGGCTGTGGTTCCTTCATCAGAAAACATTTTATTCTAAAAAACGTAACAGAGACAAAATTGTAATAACATGCTAGTTATTGAAATATACAGAAGTTGCTGTTTCTTTATGGTAATTCAATACACGAACTATTAATATTGAAAGTCCTAAGATTGTGACCAGCAATAAACGATTTACCCACTATTGTATATTAGCCTGATATGAGTCTAATCTTTCTATTTTGAAATGTATCATATTATTCCATTGCTTCTCACACTTTGAACTAAAAAATTCTTATCACTTGTAGAATTGGAAACAAAAAATTCAAATACAGAACATTGTGATACTGTCATTTATTGCTTGACACACTCTTAAGACTTTCAAAATTAATAGTTTCTCTATTTAATTATCATAAAGAAAGAAAAACTTCTGTTTTTCCATAACTGACATGTTATTATAATTTTGTCTCAGGTTGGTTTATTAGATTAAAATGTTTTCTGGTGAAGGCAATTACAGCCGAAATGTGTATGTACCTCCATCTAGCTTATTTTGAAGGGTATAATCGTATTAAACCTTATTTTTATCCAAGTCACACTGTTTAAGTTTAACAGAGAAAGCACCTCTCTATATGAAACTGTTTAATTCTCTTCCTTAATGTTTGAAAGGAATTTTATGAACTATATTTTCAGGAAAAATATATGAACTGATCATTCAATGTGAACCTTATTCAAAAGAAGAATTCATTATTTTTTGTAATGCTAACTGTATGAATGTTTTTCTTTTCTTGACGAATTTAATCTTATTGTATAACAATGATTCCTTGAATAATATATATATATATATATATATATATATATATATATATATATATATATATATATATATATATATATATATATATATATTATGATGAAAGGACCTTATTAACTTCAAGTTAAATTTCACCCTAGGATTCAGAATGCCTGGAAATCCACTTTGGAAGTAGACTAAGCATCAGCAGTGATTCAGGAGATAATGATGAACTTGATGAGGAATATCATTTACTTATACCATCACCCATACCTGCTGACATAATAATACAAAATTCAATTTATAGACCCCCAAGTCCAAAAAATGAAGTGCCTGAATATAACTTACCTGCTGTGTCTGGTTCTATTACAGGTAAGATCATTAGTATTTCTTGTGTGGAAGAAACTATAATTTCAAAAATAAAATATTATATATTTATATATGTATATATAAATAAATAAATATATATATATATATAAATATATATATATATATATAAATATATATATATATATATATATATATATATATATATATATATATATAATCTTCATCTCAAATAAATTATTTATCCTGAAAATGTCTCTTGAAATACACTATCAGTACCAGTGAATAATAAACCTGTGGCGCAGCTTCATAAATTTATAAATTAATTTGCTAATTTTATCTGTAACAAAAGGTATGTGTTTCTTGGTTGATATATACTCATCTATATATTCATCCCAATATTTAATACATATTCCTTTTACTGTACCTCCATTTGCGCCTACATTTTCAGATGTACCTGATCCAGCATTACTGATTTTCAAGATATTTGACAGTGGTCTGGTTTCTTGAGTAGAACCAAAGGTTATAAACTTTTGCATTTGAGTTATATTTAAAGTTAACATACTTTTATCAAAACACTCTTTTATTTTAGAGAGCTAATACTGCTTTTTGGTATGCTATGTCCCATGCTTTGCTCCTTATAATTACTGCAGTATCAACTAGGCCCAGCACTGTCCTCTATGGTACACCATACCCAATTTCTGACGATTTACCTATAACTTGTCCTATTTATACTTTTTGAGTTCTATAAGTGAGATAGGATCGGAATAGGTTATGGGCAACTCCTCTTATTCCAACATCATGTAGTCTTTCCATTGAGGTGTAATGCACAACAGTGTCATACGTCTTGGCAATATAAAAAAAATCATATAACCCTTTTATAATTATTCAGGTAGTTAAATATTTTCTTTGAAACTTTACACAACTTCCTGTCCCAGTATTTTTTTTTTAATGCAGACTGATTGGTTGATAAAATCTTATATTTTTCAAAATGTGCAGCTAGTCTGAGCTTAATACACCTCTCTATTAATTTTCCTATTGTACTAACTAACTAATGCAATGGGTCTGCAGTTTGTTGTTAAGTCTTTTATTAACAATTGTATAAATAGGACAATAATAAACCCCTTAGGGACATTTGGATAGACACCAGTAAGAAAAATACGATCAACAGTATGAAGCAATGGCTTTAGCAAGTGTTTATGATTATTCTTTATTATTTAGTTATGTTATCTCCATCAGTGTTAATTCCATTTTCAAACTGTTTATTTGAAGTATTTACTCATTTTCTTTGTACCTTTTTGGCAATTCCTGTGAAATAAGTATTAAATTCATTATATATCATATTTCCTCAGCCTGATTCTATTCCACATTATTTTCTACCATAATTATATTTTTTATCTCACGCTTATTCGTTTGATCATTTGTAATCTCTTTAGGTCATACTCATACTTGTTAGGCCATGGTTTCTCAATATTTTAGGATTCGCGGCCGAATTTCCTGTCATAATGTGTAACGCCACGCCCCCCCCCCCAACCATTTATTTATTATATAATACAACTACAAATCAGTCATAACTGTTATCGTAGAGGAATTCTATTATAGTTATGGTTTATAATAATAAACTTAATGAATTATAATATACCATCTTAAAATATAAATTTCATTGAGTAATCGTATAATATTTAAATTAAATGCTAACTTCTGAATATTTTTTTTTTTTTTCCAATTCAATAAGTGATCTTTCATCTTGTTTGAAATTTTTTTTAAGTCTATCTGGTTTTTTATTGTTATTGGTAGTTTATTAAATATTTTGGTCCCTACAAATATAGGTGATCTTGTCGCTAAGGTTGTTTTTGCTTTTTTTTGGGATATATGTTGCGCTGATCGAGTAGAGTAAGTTTAGTAGCATTAATTTTTAGTTGTTGTTGTGTTTTTTTTTTCGATTTCTGAATGACATATATGAGTTTGCATAATGTCTGTTTTTTGAGTTGATTTATATTAAGTATTCTTAGCTTGCTCATTTTCTTTTCAGCAACTTGTTTATAGTCTAGACCAAAGATGGTTTTTACAGCTTTATTCTGTAGGTTTTGTAATCTATTCAGATTATAATTTGAAGTATTTGACCATATTTCGAATAGGTACGATAATACTGAGTGTATGTGAGCATTATAAAACATTATTGCACATTTATAATTAGTATAATATCTGAAGTGCCTGGCTGCTCCAACTAACCCCCTTATTCTCTTTATTACAAAGTCTACTTGTGGTGTCCAACTTAGTTTATCATCTATTAATAGGCCCAAATACTTATGAGTTTTCACTTGTTTTAACTTAGTATTGTTTATTGTTATTTTTAATTCCCTAGTTTTCTTGTTTTTGTTTTGAAATCGCATGTACAGTGTTTTTTCAATGTTTATACTTAATTTATTGTAGCAGTACCAATCAAAAATCACCTTCATATCATTTTTTATGTTATTTTCTAATTCTTCTTCATTTTTGGAACTAAATAGAAAAACCGAATCATCTGCAAACATAAAATATTTACAAGCTATGTTCAACTTAGAGATACTTTCTACATATATTAAATAAAGTAATGGTCCCAACACAGTACCTTGTGGCACTCCTATTTCTAGTTTTTGTTTGTCACTGTTACATCCATTTACACTTACGTACTGGGAGCGGCCCGATAGAAATGATTCAATTAAGTTGAAAGTGGGTCCATTTATGCCAATTGTTGCAAGCTTCCTTAGTAGTTGTTGGTAATCTACTGTGTCAAACGCCTTTTGTAAGTCAACGAACACTGCTGCTACAAATGTACTTTTGTCCATATTTTCTATTATGTATTCAATCAAGTCGATAACTGCTCCAGATGTGGAGCTGTTTTTCTGGAAGCCATATTGATGTTTTCCCATAGTAAGAAAGTTTATTATTCGATTTTGTATAATTTTTTCGATTATTTTTGAAAACACCGAATTTATAGAAATGGGTCTATAGTTCGACGGTTCACATATTTCACCTTTTTTGAAAATAGGTATTACTTTCACTACCTTACATGCCACGGGAAACTCACCAGTCTTCAGAGTCTTATTAATCAGGTCCAGTAACAGAGTTTCTATGAGAGGAAAAACTGACTTTAAGTCAATACTGCTTATGTTATCTTCACATACTGAGTTAGACGGTTTTAGATTATGTATTATAGTTTTTAGCTCCTTCATACTACATGGTTTTAGGTATATTGATTTATCACTGCTAATCTCTTCAAAATTCTGACTAGGATTTGAAAGTTTTTTCTGTATTTCTTTTGCCGCATTTACAAAGTATTTATTCATTTGATTTGTGATTTTGTTTTTCTGGCTGATCACTCTGTCATTAATTTTTATTTTTTCGATCATGGTTTTATCCTTTTTGGTTTTGTTTTTTACTAAAGTATTTATTAGGTTCCAAATTTTTTTGGTGTTATTTCCTGCTTTTAATATTTTATTATTTATGTAATTTTTCTTACTGTCTCTTATAGAACAGTTTACTTGATTTTTTAATTTATTAAATTGTATTTTTATAGTTTCTGTTTTCCTTATTTTCATTTTTTTGTATATTTTGTCCCTTTTTTTGATTTTGTATTTAATACTATTGCTGTACCATAAGTTATCATTTTTTATGATCCTTGTTGTTTGTTTAGTAGAGATTTGTTTTGCTTCTTTCATTTCTTGCATAAGTTGGTCCAAACTGCAAATGTTGTTTTTTTTTTGTAATGAGAATTTGTTTTATATTTTTGTAGTCGATATGTTGTATTGTTTTGATCCTTTTTGTTCCCTGTCTATTAGATTGTACTTTGATTTTTACATTTAATAATTTATGATCTGAAATTGCCGTATCTTTGGCAATGATTTCAGCTTTGGTATTTAATGGGGTTATAACGTGATCGATGCAGGAACCTATCGATTTATTACTTCTTCTTGTTACTATATTCTTATTTTGTAATTTAAATGCATTCAAGTAAATTATATCTAAATACTTTTTTGTGTTATTTGTGTTTAAGGCTGTATCTATATTCATGTCACCTATTATAATAATATGTTTATTTGTTTCCAGTAGTGTGTTAAAGTATTCTAAAAAATGATCAATTTTGCAATCTGGAGTTTTATATAAGCAGCATATCTTATACTTATAGTCTGTAAGGTAAAAGATTGTTGCTTCACATTTATTAATGCTGTGATTAGTTTTTACTTCTTGAAAATTTATGTCATTTTGTATAAAGATAGATGTGCCATAATATTTAATACTAAAAAAACGTGTAGCACTCGGGGACTGCCGCGGTAAGGCTATTGCATAGCATTTTTTTATCAATTGATGCAATTATAATTATTTATTTATTTTTTATTTATGCAGTATTTTTATCTTTTTCTTTGATATTCAAGTTACACTTTTTGAGTGTGGTGACCGATAAGAAAACAAATTTTTTTCTTTTATCGAGTAAATGAGAGTTTAATATCGTTCAAAATATTTTTATTATCTTACAATACATGTAGGTTATTCAGGAATTTTTGTCATTGAAACTATAGGTTTATGGCAACTGAAATAAGAACATATCATATATTCTCGTCCAATTTTGGATTCGGGGAAATGTAAATTGCTACCATGACTATGTGTAGGCCATTTCTAAGTTTGCATGAGCACGCACAAATATCTCCAACAAATGAGCGCCTAACATTAACATCGCTAACGTGTGCAGTATTTATATCAATATTCGGAGTCATAATATTAGTAATATATATGCTATTCACTATTGTACATAGGTACATCTATATATATATATACATATATACCTACATGTATACTTACGGGGCGCACATGCGGTGACTGTGGCATTATAAAGATATGTTTTTTTTTTTAAATCGAGGTGAAAACTTCAAAAGCGATACCGGTTGCGAACCCGGCCTGTGTGGGATTCAATAGTTGATATATATAAATATATATCAACATTGCCTACCCACTAAAAACACCTCTGTTCTTTCGGTTTCCGAGCATTAGCCTACTAAACCTCCAGTCTCACACCTAGATTAGGACTCTCGCTTCCTTGTGTCTATATTTCAAGACCCAAGTGTATATCTCTCTGCGTCGCGTCGCATTAATTTTGGAATCAAGTAAACATACCTGACGACTGCCCGTGGCATTCTCTGTCGGCTGGAAGTATGTTCGCTTCATCCCAGGTTGGTTCGATCTTGAACAATGCTCATCACTCCGACCTCGAGATCCAACATCCATTTTCACACTAGTCGTCTGCAATGGCCATTACTCCAACATCGTGATCCAATATCCATCTTCACTCTCGTCGTCTGCAACGAGCATCATTCGTCTTCGAACCTGACGATCCGCTTCCATCCCACCGTGCCGTCCTCTGTTGGGCGCTGCTCCTTACTAGCGAGCCGATGAAGAACGTGTCTGATGGACAATCTCTCAGCCCATCTAGGTCCTTCTTCACTCCTCGTCGTCTTCAGTTTCAGTCGCTTGCCGTCGAATTCACCGCTTTCCCAGGGCGATGCTGCTTCCTCGGTGGTCTGGTCTCGAATGTATAAAGATATGATAGATACCTATACACCTATATACTTTCTCACAAACTGCTGCTTACGTATTCGTCCGATTTCGGAGCAGCTCGTCTCGATCCGTGCGAGCTTCGTACAGTCGTACCATATATGAGCCCGCTAAATGCAAAACTCTGTATTTGCAAAAAAATGAAAAACGAGGTTAATCGTGGGTTAGATAGATTCAGTAATGGACAAAAGCACTGTATAGGTTGTTTAGATGCACAACTTCATATTTTACATGTTACAAGTCAGTAAATGTTAACGTCAGATGCAAAACTCTGTAAAAAATATCTATGTGTCAAATGCAAAACTCCGTACTTTTAAACAACTAATCACAGGTGCAATTGTCCAACACGTGACAACTCCTGATGTGACGCGCGTGTCGAATAACACGGATTTGGGAAAAATGTTCTTTTTTGATTTCGTTAGTATCATTTTGTTTTATTTCATGTTCTATGTTTGCAATAAATTATAAGAAGAACCAGTAGTCAGGATTGGGAAAAATGTTCTTTTTTTGATTTCGTTAGTATCCTTTTGTTTTATTTCATGTTCTATGTTGCAATAAATTTATAAGAAGAACCAGTAGTCAGGATTTTGGGAAAAAATGTTCTTTATTGATTTCGTTAGTATCATTTTGTTTTATTTCATGTTCTATGTTGCAAATAAATTATAAGAAAAACCAGTAGTCAGGATTTGGGAAAAATGTTCTCTATTGATTCGTTAGTATCATTTTGTTTTATTTCATGTTCTATGTTGCAATAAATTATAAGAAGAACCAGTAGTCAGGATTTGGGAAAAATGTTCTTTATTGATTTCGTTAGTATCATTTTGTTTTATTTCATGTTCTATGTTGCAATAAAATTATAAGAAGAACCAGTAGTCAGGAATTTGGGAAAAATGTTCTTTAATTGATTTCGTTAGTATCATTTGTTTTATTTCATGTTCTATGTTGCAATAAATTATAAGAAGAACCAGTAGTCAGGATTTGGGAAAAATGTTCTTTATTGATTTCGTTAGTATCATTTTGTTTTATTTCATGTTCTATGTTGCAATAAATTATAAGAAGAACCAGTAGTCAGGATTTGGGAAAAATGTTCTTTATTGATTTCGTTAGTATCATTTTGTTTTATTTCATGTTCTATGTTGCAATAATTATAAGAAGAACCAGTAGTCAGGATTTGGGAAAAATGGTTCTTTATTGATTTCGTTAGTATCATTTTGTTTTATTTCATGTTCTATGTTGCAATAAATTATAAGAAAAGAACCAGTAGTCAGGATTTGGGAAAAAATGTTCTTTATTGATTTCGTTAGTATCATTTTTGTTTTATTTCATGTTCTATGTTGCAATAAATTATAAGAAGAACCAGTAGTAGGATTTGGGAAAAATGTTCTTTATTGATTTCCGTTAGTATCATTTTGTTTTATTTCATGTTCTATGTTGCAATAAATTATAAGAAGAAACCAGTAGTCAGGATTTGGGAAAAATGTTATTTTTTTGATTTTGTTAGAATAATTTTTTCACTTTATGTTCTATGTTGCAATAAATTATAAAAAAAAGCATGGACTTTTTGTTATGATTGAAATTTTGATAAGAAAATTAATTTGTCTAAGTGGGTAAGTTCAAATGCAAGACGTCGTTAATTGGGCTTGTAAGTGCAAAACTCTGCAAGTGTATCTTTTATACCTATTTTACCAATCCGCTAGGCCATCTATAGGTACAATTGCAAGGCTGTTCGATTACGGTTATCGGTTGCTACTATTAGAAACATTCTTCGGGTTTCTGAGAAGAGAAACATAAGCACAATACGTTTTTATCCTTTACTGTAAAATCAACAAAATATCACATACAGAGTTTTGCATTTAGCGGGCTCATATATACACGTTAACCGAACGCTCGGCCGAGCTACATGGTAGGCGGAGTGGGGGGGTGTTTTATTTTCGTTACGGAATTTCTTGATTCGGTCGCCGCCCTCAAAGCCCGCGATAAAAGCTATGCAATAGCTAAGGTCTTTTGTTTGTATTGTGTGTGCAGATCATCATTTCATTTGTATATCGCGCCGTCAATACAATAAAAAGCAAAACATAAAAAAAGTAGTAGGCATTGTGTATTCACAGAATTATTTTCTTGATACTGCCTTATTCTTGATGTACGTGAATGTACTGGCGAACCCGTTCGTTGTGGGCGGGGTGTGCCAGTTCGCTGATGATACGACGGTGAAACTGGCGGATCCTTCTCTGCACTGCTTGTCCCTGGAATGTTTGGAGCTAGCGGACGATATGCATGAGAGATACCGAAACGAAATACTAGAAACACTGATTTAATACTTTTTTTCCAAAAGCTCACATAATCCCTCATCTGTGTTGGTAAGGCGAAATGGAACCATCTGAAATTTTTGGGTTTAAATTTAGATCCAAAATTAAACTGAAAAAAAAATTATTGTAGCATAATACTGTCGGCTAAATAGCTTATATGATCTTATTCGGAGACTAAGGGAGATTGTCTCAACTAATATAATAAGTATCCGTAATTCAGTGGTCAGTGCGTTGGGCTACTGAACAAAAGGTCGCTGGATCGAATCCCGGCAGAACCAACGAATTAATGCGGAGCCACCTCTCGAAAGGCAATGGCAAACCACCGAGAAGTATTCTGCTTAGTAAAGCCTCTCTATAAAGACGTTCGGAACTGTCGTAAAACTGTAGGTCCCTTCTATTGGTGTATCACTGTATCACGCACAGCGCGAATAGTTGTAGAGAGGTCGCCTACGCCCGAAACCGAGTCTGGCACCTGAAGAAGAATACAATAAGAATGTACTACTTTGGACAAATCTAATCTATATTAAACTACGAGATTTGTTTCTGGGGTACACTGGGGGACTTCACCCCAGACAATCATGTAACTCGGTCTCTTTACTTTGCATATTTGGTCCTGTTTGTCTGGAGAAGTTCATACCTGTATCAGAAAAACCAGGACTTGTATGCAAAGGATTTGTCAATGTAGACTAGACACAGAGCAGAGTATTCCTCATCATAATCAGCCTTTTACAAAAAGGGACTTGTCTACATGGGCATAAAGTCATATAGACTGTTACCCAGGGCCCCCGTGTAGCCCTTACAGCCTGTGTGCAGAAAAGGATTTTGGCGCCCCTTAAGGCAATTTGGATCATGTTTTTTTTAGGAATGTAGGTAGGTATGTGCTTGAAATATATATAATTAAAAAAAAAATGAACTTTAGAAGTCCTATTTATTTCTAGACTAAAATATATATATATATATATATATATATATATATATATATATATATATATATATATAGGTACTAATTTCTACTAATACTTAGATATTTAAAAAAATATGAAATATGCAGATTTTTCTGATGAAAAATACCTAGGTTACTTCGTTATAAAATCAAAAATGATAGCTGATAGCTAGGTACAATAGACAAATAAAATAGTTATTTATGTACCAAGTGCGTTATATAGATCCTTACGCCCGGAGGGAAACATTCGGCCCGAGGGCCTCTGGCCCGAGGGATGAATGTGTCATTTGTTGATATTTTGACGTTTGTGATTATTTTTGTCATCAAATTTAGTGAATGTCATTCCTGCTTTTTATGTGTAGTCTTATAGAAATAATGGAAATGAAAATGAATTTACCCAAGAATATTATAGAAAATGCAGCCAAAGCTGCGAATAATTCATTTCCGGAGAAATCCAGTGTCTTATACGACAAGGATTATGAAGTATTTAATCAATGAAATTTGCTTCATTTCTCCTAGTACAATAAGCGGGCGTTTTTAATCCATTATGCCCGCAAATGCGGGCATAATGGCCTAGGGCATAATGAGTGTGTTTATAGCAACCGTATCCAAGGTGAAATAAACGTATAATATACAAGTGAAAAAAAAATATCTATTGTAGTAGCGATATTTTCCGAGACTTTGCTGCTGCAAATTCATTAATTACATCGCTAAAATTTATACCATCAAAAATCTCTTGTTCAATTGATAATATAGCTAGCCCAGACAATCTTTCTTGAAGCATTGTCGATCTTAAATAATTTTTAATTTTGAAAAAGATCGCTCACCAGAAGCTACAGATACAGTAGGTAATGTCAGAAGAATTTTTTGTGAAATGCTTACGTTTGGAAGGGTGGAAATTAAAATGTTTTCAAATATATATTATAAAATACTTAAGGGGTCAGTATCATCAGGTAATGAAAACAACTTTAACGCTTTAATTTAATTAAACAAATCATTGGAGTCTACATCCTTATTATCCTAATCTGTCAGTCGTTCTTCAAGAACAGGACAACTTTTGAAATGATCGCTGCCATGTCGCTAAAAAATCCGAAAATATTATCATACTCATTTAATAAGTCAAATCGGTTTTTTAAAGAGCTTGAAGTTTGATCTATAATTTTTAAGAAAAAACTAATTTTGAAGGCTGTTTTTGGATCATGAGGGGTCTCTTCTCGGTGTTCATAGTCAAACAGTTTGAATTTTCCCCTGACCGTTTTTGACCCTGGGTTTTGGCGCCCCTAATGGATGGCGCCCGTGTGCATTGCACACTTTGCACATATGGTAGCGGGGGCCCTGCTGTAACCTGCAATATCAAACTTTAACCTACTTCTGTAATTATTGTGTTGGATAAAATTGTAACTTTTTCTACTCCACGCTAATTTAATTACTTTTATTATATATTTGCTTTTAATATTCTTTTTGAGTATTATTTTTGTCATTTGTCGAGCTTGATGGTAAATGAAGAATATTATTATTATTATATATCGAAAAATATAATTTTATTTATATTTTTCAGTATCTACGCCAAGAAAGATTACCAAAAATATGCAAGCAGTTGCAAAAGGGAAGCAACAACAAACTAAATCTACTGAAGTGAAGGCAAATGTGGGAACTCATCTGACGATTGCTATCAATTTGATAGACCTGCAACATATAATATATTCCTATAGTGCTAAATTGTCTCTTGGATACTTGGAATTACTTGAGCAATTCAGAATCAATTTAGACTGTTTTGGAAATTCTCTTGAAGGCTTAAAATCAGAAAAGTCAGTAGCAGAAAGTTCTAAAGCCGCACATAAAGTAATTGCAACTTTAGAAAATAGTATTGAAAATTTCAGTACATTATTATCTAATTTGTACGCATTCATAATTTCACAATATTTGATGATACTATCTGAAGCAAAACGATTCAAAAGATCAAAAGTAACTTCAATTATTATTAAAACACTAGATCTAATTGAAAATATTGGTGATATAAATGAAATTCGGAAGAAAATACACCTTAGAATATTTAAAAAAATTGATGACCCCAAATTTAGTCGTTTAATTCCAGTGGCTTTAACTAATGACGAGATAGTCAATGAATTAAAAATTTTATTTCCCGAAACTGGTAAAAAAAGAAAGAGAAGGAGAAGGATTAGAACTAAAAAGTCGAAATCGGCAGAATGTACAGTATTCCAACAAAAAAGCTCTTGTGAGGTAGAAACTGATAAAAATAATCCTAGTTCTATTTCACCAAAAATAAAAACTGCTGAAAATACGAAAGGATGCAATTTACTGAAAAGCCAAGTGCCATTGGCGAAATCGAATTCCATGAAACTGGTTAGTAGTATCATGAAAGTTGAAGTTCAGAATTTCAAAAATTCTGCTACAGCTTCTGAAGAAGCTGCAATAGAAGAGAAAAATCTTTCTATTGCGAATTCTCCTTCTAAGAGGAAAAGAAGGAAAAAAAATAAAACAGAACAAAAATCACTGTGCATCGGATCAAACTCACTTGAAAAAGTCGCTGAAGTATATAAACCAAATAATAAATCAGAAGATCAAAAAATATATATGGAAATTGGCAAAGAGAACATACAAAATTCTAAAACTGAAATGCTTGAGATAAGTGATGCCAAAAGTAAGATTAGGCATGAAGTTAATTGTCATATAAATGAAAGTGGATATCAAACGGAATCTGAAGAAATAAAAATCTTAAAATGTAATTCTCCTTATAATAGTCAACTCTCTAGAAATGAAAATGTACCTGCTGCTATGAAGAATGCTGCTGATGAACAAAAAAATATTTATAATTTTGACGAAGTTGCTTCCCAACTTATGAATACTGAGCTATATCCACAAGCCTTGACACATTCTATTTTGAGACTCGTCAAATTTTCAAATATAAAGGTTATAAGCCTGCTTAATACTATACAGTATAGTACAACAAACTTTGAAGAAAAATATTCTGTAGCTGCTTTTGAGAGTCTTAAAGACTGTCTTAAAATTTTACATTATATAATTACATTTAATGATTTGTTACTCAAGGTGTCTTCAGCTGATAAATTGGTTAAAATTGAAAAATATTTCCTACCTAATTCAAGGATTTGCCAAGCTCATTTATATGCTTATATTATATCCCAAAGTATTGAATTTATAATGTCTTTAAAGTCTCGAAAAGGAGAAAATGAAGCGAAGTTGTTATACTCAGAATTACTTGAATTGCTTAAAATATTTGGAACACCTGAAGAAATCCATCAAAAGTTGAAGCATAGAAATGATAACATTTATATTGAGCTAGCTCAACAAGTCTGTTCAATACTACCTTTGTCATATATTTCTGCAAGCAATGAAGAAATTGTTGGAAATATTGAATCTTTGAGAAAATCAACAAAAAAACCTAAAATAAAGCAAACTGATTTTATTATACATCATTTAAAGCTTCCAACTGCAACATTGATGCCAAAGTGTAATGAATTCGATAATTTACATTTTGATGTCAAAAAAATTGAAATCTTGGTGAAATTACAGAATTATATTGCTGATCGAAAACTGTCAGAATTCCAATCCATCTTCGAGAATATGAATACTTTTTGTGTAACGTTGAAAACATTGGAAGAATTCAAAAAAAAAACATTCGAAGTCGGTTCTTTTGTTCATGCATTTTTACACAATATGGACAGTATCTTGAGTTTTTACGTTTTGAGAATATTAGTTTCCCAGTTTTATTCATTCATTTTTTTTATGTTCTCAATTCATATCTCAGCGTCATGTGAAATAACAAATAAAGGGGAATCTAAAGTATTTCGCCATAATTTACTTAAACTAATGAGTTCTGTGTGTACTATAGAGCAAATACCTGAAAAACTTCGTTATAGAAATGATGACTTCTTCATGAAATATACTAAAGCAACATTCAATCTCAAAGGAAATGTAATTATCGTGTCATCTAAACATTTATGTAAGAACATTTCAAGTATTTTAATGTCAAATAGAGATTTCCTTGAGAAATCCACCGAAGGATATATTTCCTCTCTAACCAGCTTTAAAAGACAAATCTCCAACTTGAAAGATGAGCTTTTTAATATTTGTATTGAAGGAAAAGAAACTGAGAAATTGACAAATTTCAAAACACTTGCTAATGATATTATACTTAGAAACAAGATAGAAACTAAACCTAGAAGTCCTTTGAAGATCATACAGGTTGAATTAAATGGTAGTAATACTAATCTCGACTTATCTACCAGTCAAATAAAAAGTGTGTTGGAGCCGGAAACAAAAAAATTTTCAAATGATTCAGAAAAAGAAATGCATAGTTCAGAAAACATTGTAGACAATAAAACCTTTGAATTAGATGCTAAGCCAATTAGCATTCCAGAAGAATTAAGTGAAATGAAACTCCAGGAAACAGATACACTAATTTTCATGAAACTGAACATGAAGGCAATAAATGTGTTGGAAGTTCTGCAATATATTATGGATACTTTTGAAATAAGATACTCCAAACCTCCCATCAAAGTTTTGAATGATTGCATTAACATTTTAAAGAGTATTTTCAATTTTAATAATTTATTTTTTAGATCATGTTCCGCAGAATTCATGAAGGGCATGGGGGTGCATTACATCTCCATTTCTGAACTTATTCAATCTCACTCTTATGCTTACATTTTGTCAGCTTGTTGTGAATTTATAAGGCTATTTAAATCTGATACGAATCAGATAGAAAATGAAAATGAATTATATTTGAAAGTACTCAATATGGTTAAAAAATTTGGAACTCGTAAAGAAATATATAAAAAATTGAAATATAGAAATGATAACTGCTATATTGAATTTGTACAAAAATCTTTTTCTGTGATACCTTCAACTCTTATGTTACCAAATAATGACTATATACTCCGAAACATCCCGTATCTTGAAGATTCACAAAAGAACAATAAGAATCCGTTTGAATTTATCATATCGAAAAATCCTGGAGTTATGAAAATGGTATATAAATTGAAACAAAACAGCAGAGAATATTCAGAATTTGAATGTACTCAATTGGATTTGAAGAAGCTAAAACTATTAACTGAGCTGCAGCATGACATTAATTTTCATGATCGGTTTCCCACAGACTTTTATTTAGTATTTCAAAATATGATAAACTTTTTCGTTAATTTGAAAAGTTTCGAGGATAATGAAATTAAATTGATTGAATCCGGCAATTTCGTGGATAAGTTTTCAGAAAACTCAGATATCACTTTAAGTGTTCATATTTTAAGGATATTGGTTGCTCACTTCTATTCATTTATATTTACAGCATGTTTAGATTTTCTCAAGAAATTGCCTGAACTGGTATCGAAGAACAAAGTTAGTTTTTATCATGACAAACTTATCAATCTTTTCTCTTCAAATTGTCCAATAGATAAAGTTTTTGAGAAAATTCAGTTTAGAAATGATATTATTTATTCAAAATATATTGGCGACGTTCTAAAAATGAAGGTAATTGAAATTGGTAAATCATATGATGAAATTCATTCAGAAGTATTTGATGTGGTAAAGACGAATCAGATTCTTTCACAGAATAATAGTATCTAGCCATGTTCAAGTTTTGAACTTTGCTAATAAAATTTTTGTATGTAATAAAGTTATTGGTTTAATTTATATATCTGTTTTTTATCGGATTCTTCGGAATCTGGGTGCAAATATATGAATTACAATAATGAGAAACGAATTTTTCAACACCGGAAAAAAAAAATTCATTTGAATGCTGTGGAGATGCAGTTTATATTTTGGAAAAATCTTTTGCAATTTGCTCAAAGACAAGAACCCTAAGACATTTTGAGTGAAAAATCTACAGAAACTAGAGAAATATTTGACATGTTTATAAAGAATTTCAACAGTTATATTTTTGTATATATAAATTTAGAAGAAACAAAGAATATTTTACACGATATTTTTATGGAAGGAGAAAGAAATGAACGCACTTTCATTTATTTCCAGGATTAATTTTGAATGTGATGTTAAGAGAAATGAATCAGCTCATCAATAGTAAAAAAATTTTTGAAATCACAATTTTATTTGAAGAAATATTTTGGTGTATTTCGACGACAATAAGTGAATTGAGTTAAATCAATTGCATATTCTTAGACTTTTTAGAAGGTTGTAGAACAAAAACTGTCATGCATATGATGCCAGTTTGTTACAGATATATAATCAATTTGTAATGGAAATAATGAAATCAATTTTCACACTTCACTGAGAAAACCATATTATACCTGCGAAAATCAGTATTCTCAATCTGTGATGAAACACAGAGCCTCTTATTGAGCTGGTTCGATATTGTCATTCTTGAATCTTCAATACATTCCAGATTTTTAAAACAAATCAATTATTCGATTAGTTCACAAAACTCTGACATTGTAATTGTTTTTGTTAAAGTATTTTTACTAACATATTTACCTATCAGAATGTGTCTATACTGAGGAATGCGGAAATAGTTTTACATCAAGTAATGATATGATCGAAAATCAAGAATTCGACATTCAGTACAAACGACAACACGAGCATAAAATTTCCTCCAATTTTCCATGCGAAAATGTTCGGCAAATTAGCAATGATGCACAATCGGCATCTTTGGAAGAGCTTAACAGAAATCATATACTTCAAATGGCCTTTAAAGAGTCTGTGATATTTCTATTTTCTAATTTAATTGTCAACCTATCCTATTTATCCATTATGGAGATTGTGATTTTCTAATTGCTGACTATAGGATTTAAACTTATCTGTGAATTTTGTAGGCTAGCCTGAAATGTTATTTTTATTTTATTGTATGAATTTACATTTTATTTTATATAGGTATGAAAAATTTTGTTTTAATATCTGAATATGACAACATTATAAAGCACCTGTATTACGTGTTACATGTAAAAATGAGTTATTTTTTTCATATAATGTTAACAATGTCTATAAGGTTAATTTTTTTTACTTACCTACATGATAAGTTGATTGTTATATAATTATATGTCTAGTTAATTCTTCATTTGGTTATTACAAGTTGTCGATCCAGTGAATATTGATTAACTGTGTGTATTTATACTTTTGTAAATTATATAGGTACTATAAATTTTGTAACTTTCTGCAAAGTTTTACAGTGTTATTGTTGAGATTTAAATTATTAAATGATAATGTTTACAAAATGTTATAATTGCAAATCTATTTTTATAGTATTCAACATCATCAATTAGATCATAAAAAACCAGTATTTCCCAGAGAGAGGTAACTTAAAAAATAGGCCAATGGCTCTAAATTGTTTCATTCGTGTGAGACATGGTTTGGGTAAAAAAAGTTTTTGTTTGCTGATTACTATTTTGAGGTAGAGAAAGATTGGGCAAGTAATTTTCTACTACAAAACAACTTCCTACTTCATGCTGTCAAGATTCAACATATTTTCATTAAAATCCTCAAAAAATCTTCAGGTTCACTCTGGTTAATTTGTATTATGGTAAAATGCTTAATTTATCAGTTGCATTTCCACTGCAGTTGCTGCAATATTGAGAATTTAATTCCAATATAAATAAAATTCGCGAATGTCTTCAAGCAAAGAATAGTTGATGATCAGGGCCGGCCTAAGGCGAAAATTGCAAGTGCGCGAGACTCAAATTTTATGCCCCTGTAGAGGGGTCTGGGGGTATGGAATTTTTTGAAATTTAAGGTCCAAAAACACAGTTTTTGTGCACTTTTGCGCCTTGTAGAACATTAAATTTATGTATGACAATTTGATTCATTATTGATTGACTTGATATGTTCAGTACTCTTCCTTGTACTATAATCACTATTATGTCAAATAAACTAATGAAAGCTTAATTCTTCATTGTTCTTGTGAACATAAGAGAGTTGTTCTTTACAGTTTACTGAGAATAATTATTTTCCCCGCAGTAAGTTTGTGGATTTTTCCATATTGAATTATACCAACTGATAATGTGCAATTTTCAGCTAACCGAATACTTTGTTTTTGAAGTCCAATGCTATTCCAACGAAAATCTTCCATTTTATTGGAATCTGAACCTGGGCCATCATCCAGAGATTCTAGATAATTGTATTTTCTTTCATGTAACAACCAGAGATACTATTAAAATAATAATAATAAATAATGTTTATTCGCACAACCAAAATAACAGTTTATCATAACATAAAGAATATGAAATAAAACTTGACTCTATAGCTAGGTAAAAACTAAATTCAATTATATAACCAGGAAAAACAGAGATTCTATAAAAAAACCAGACTCTTAGAAGTCCACCGTACTTTTAGGAAAGCTGTTATGCGTCAGGAAAATTCAAAAAATATAATAACTCATAACGTTCAAATCATTCAAGCAGAGTATTCATGTTAATTCTTCTTTTATTTCATGTTGTTTCTTTCAGTTTTGCTGGTAAGTACTTAGTTTTGTCCATTATACTCAAAACCTCTTCAGTTGGTAATGAAAGTAGACATGTCAGAGATGTTTTCTTGAAATTTTTGAAAGTTTTTTTACTTTTTAAATAAATAGGTGTTCTATCATACTGCTTTTTCATGATGTATACATAATTCCTCTAACCAATTAATTTATTCGTCCTCTCCTTTATTTTATTATTGATTTTCATGTTCAATGATAAAAACCATGAGTCCAAAAAAACACAAATTACGAAGCTAAACGTTCGTAAACTTAAAATAAAATGAACGTAAATACCATTACAAACAAGGTAAACAATCCGTTAATGGCCCATGCTCTAGTACCGATATTAGCTGTTCCGGCACTACGATCTTAATTTCACAACATTTTCCGCGTCCCGCCACGACTGTTCTACTGACCTTGGACATTGGTCAAGGGCATCAGACTTACTGTATTTCAGAACTCATTAGGGTAGTCGGGTAGATCTTCGATTTACTTTGAATTTTAACTGTAATAGTTTTAAGACAAAATTCCTTCTATAGTCGGCGGCAAATCATTGGAAGCTTGGGATTTTTAGCTGTGTGAATTAATTTTTCAATCCACAAACTGGCACGACGCTGGGCGAGGGGTGCAGAGGGGAGTGTACAGTTGTTTAGAGTCCAAGCTTCCAATGATATGCCGGCGAGTATAGTTTAAATATTTCTGCCCAATATTTAAATCAGTTTCTAAAAATTTTCCAAATTAATTATTTTTTTTTTACAAAAATTGGTCAATTTAATGCCCCTCCAAAAGGCTTGAGTGTGCGGCTGCATACTTCGCACACCCCTTAGGCCGGCCCTGTTGATGATTCATGTTAAGTTCACTTGATAAGGTTAGGTTATTACTTCTAGAACCATTTTACCTATATAGTGAGGTGTATTGGAGGCTTTAATCAAAGCAATTTATGAAACCACTCTAAATTGTAGTTCAGACTGTCAGGTTTCTTATAAATAAAGCATGTTTGCAAATAAGTACCACACATGAAAATTTGAATGAATACAAAACATTGAATCACAGCGGCAATGTGGAGCAATATTTTAGAAACCTATATATATATTTTTAATCATATATCTCGGTACAATATATGCTTATACATGTCAATACAAGAGAAAATTTACATCAGAACATAATAGATAAATATAATCTGAACCTAATAATTTCTATCAAATAAATAGCGTTGTACTAATAGTATATAGATCACAGTACAAATTACAAACTAAAATCATTTACAGAACATGTTAAAAATATCGTTATAATCGGAGAATGCGTTATCAAGTAAATAATTTTTGGTTGCCCTTTTAAAGGCCCTTGTTGGTAAATTCCTTACTGCAGTCGGTAGGCTATTAATAAAAGCAGGCCCGAGGTGCAATCTCGCATTCCAGGACGTGTTAATTCTCAAAAATCCGATTGGCAAATCATCACGTACCCTCGTATTATACTGATGCAGTTCCTCATTTGTGACAAACCCGTTATTGCGGGCATATATTAATGTTTCATAAAGTGAGATGGTAGGGTAAGTATTTTGAGACTCCGAAAGAAAGGCCTAGTATCATAACAATCGTCAACCTGAGCCAGGACTCGGACTACCTTCCGCTGCAAGACAAAGACCCTCGCAACTTGGGCAGAGTGCCCACAAGCAAGTTGTCCATACACACACGAGGAGTGTACTAGCGCATGGTAAGCCCAAACAGACCTCCATCTCAACTGTTTCTGTTAGGTTTCGTAGAAAGAATAATTCAGACGAGATTTTCTTGGATATTGGTAAAACATAATGAGCGATACGCCTCCTACCGGTGTCGAATATTACTAACGCATGGGCCACAGATTGATTTGTTTTATATGGGAAGTTGTTGAGTTTTAATTGTGTGTTGGATCGTTTATAAACGTTCAGAAGAGATGAATCACTATTGTTGTGTATCCTATTGTTCATCTTGGGCAAAAAAAAAGCCGAATATAGGTTACATACCTTTCCGAAAGCTGGACAATTCAAAGTTGCATTCCAAACAAAGTTGGGAAACAAGGAAATGATGGTCAGAAGAAAGTTGTGGATTCATAACTTGAAGATAGACAAAAATGTCTGAACATAAGAGAGTTTTTCTTTACAGTTTACTGAGAATAATTATTTTCCCTGCAGTAAGTTTGTGGATTTTTCCATATAGAATTATAACAACTAATGATGTGCAATTTTCAGCTAACCGAAAACGTAGAGTTTTTGAAGTCCAATGCTATTCCAACGAAAAATCTTCCAGTTTTATCGAAATCTGAACCTGGGCCATCATCCAGAGATTCTAGATAATTGTATTTTCCATGTAACAACCAGAGATACTATTAAAATAATAATAACAAATAATGTTTATTTGCACAACCAAAATAACAGTTTATCATACCATCAAGAATATGAAATAAATCTTGACTCTATAGCTAGGTAAAAACTAAAATATAAAATTATATAATCGAGAAAACAGAGATTCTATCAAAAAAACCAGACTCTCAGAAGTCCACCGTACTTTTAGGAGAGCTGTTATACGTCAGGAAAATTAAAAAATTTAATAACTCATTACGTTCAAACCATTTAAGCAGAGTATTCATGTTAATTCTTCTTTTATTTCATGTTGTTTCTTTCAGTTTTGCTGGAAGTACTTAGTTTTGTCCATTATACTCAAAAATTCTTCAGTTGGTAATGAAAGTAGACATGTCAGAGATGTTTTCTTGAAACTTTTGAAAGTTTTTTTATTTTTTAAATAAATAGGTGATCTATCATACAGCCTTTTCATGAGGTATACATAGTTCCTTCAACCAATTAATTTATTCGTCCTCTCCTTTATTTTATTACTGATTTTCATGTTCAATGATAAAAACTCAGTGTAAATTTCAACTTGATGTAGGTTATCTACAGTTGAACAGAGATAATATTGTCCTCAATCGAAACACAATGAACCACTGGAAAATACGAAGTCCAAAAAAACACAAATTACGAATCTAAACGTTCGAAAACTCAAAATAAAATGAACGTAAATACCATTACCAATCAATGTAACCAAACAGCTAATGGCCCATGCTCTAGTACCGATATTAGCCGTTCCGGCGCTACGATCTTAATTTCAGACGCCAATAGAGATTACGTGACTTTCGAAGGTCAACTTAAAGTCCAAGGTGATCCCAAGAAATAAAATTGTTTTTAGGAAATCAGTTCCTTCATGTTGTCTGAGGGAGAAAATCGCGTTCTTAGTTTTATCCTGGTTGAGGTTAAGCTGGTTGGTAGCAACCAAAGCTTTGGGTATACTCATTCATATGGCCATGTTCCAAAATTCTGGATTGTGTCCTAATAAAATGCAGAGCTTTTTTTGAAAAGTACCGTTGAAGTAGGTTTTTAAACTATAGGGCCAACCCAAGTGACCTGCAGAGCATGCGTATCAATTTCCGTTATTCTAAAGGCCATGTACGATATCGAAAACTCCATGATGTGTCAATATTCTTTTGCATTTTGTCTGCGAAACAACAGTGCAATACAGAAAGGTGGACCCTTTGGAGAGCTCTTCTGTACCAGAAAAGTGTCCTACCAGCAAGTGTGGCACATCTTTAGAAACATCTTGCCAATTCCTATCCAACCATTAGAAGTGGCAGTTCCTAAAATCCATACTATTGTGCTTTTTTTTCGAAAACAAAGAACTGTACCTACCTTTACTTTCGCATTTGAATTGCTTGCGTTATGGAATGTCGCCTTATCACACGTTGCATTCCAGAATTCATTCTTTAGACTGTGAGAGAAATATGAGCGTATATTTTCACACAATGTAAAATCGAGATTTCCAGGTTCATTTTTAGAAATTATATTAGTGTAATTGTAACTATTTAAAAAAGATTTTTCCTCATATTAGAGAAAAATATTGACGTTATCTATTTTCAATTCACATAAAAAAAGCGTGGGCTCCATCACTAAGGTCCTATTTTTCGCGCGAAATGCATAGCGTCGAGATGCGATTCTCTGAAAAATGCTATGCGAAGTGCATCGTCGTTGAAGAAAAAAGTTGAAACCAACCAGGGAACGTACCTCAACATCAACATAATGCCCGTACCATTTTTTTAAGAAAAAGAGTTGAAACCAAAAAAGGATTTGTCAACATAAACTCAATGTACGTACCAAACTTCAACCTGCATAAGCTGTGGAATTTTTTCAAAAACCACGAAAAACGAAATATGTACGTAAAAATGGCGGCGGTTGGAAAAATTTAACCAAATTTTGATAGTTTCGTTCTGCAACGAAAACAATTCCAGGTAATGATAATAATAATAATAATAATAAGTTTATTGTAATTGCCTTACATCTAGGCTTACAAATGGAAGGAGTTTAGCCAAGCTAATCTTCCACTCCTCCGATATGAACAACTTAACACTGTAAAAAACAATCACAAATTTAACAAATCTTTCCCTAGTAAGAAATAAGAAGCTTCAAGTTACGCATAAACACAACTCAACAATATTCAAAGAATATACTTATTTCAATATACTTATTCTAATCTTACCAAAACTTAACTAAAACTTAAAACTTAACCAAAACCAAAACTATCCTCTCTCAACCGATTATACAATTTTTTCTAAAATGAACTCATTGAGATATCAGCCTCAAACAGAGCTTTATACTTATTCAACGTATGAGGGGCCATATAATCAAAGCAACCCTCAAATTTGGATGTTCTATGCCGAGGAACGCTGTAATTACCAGCCTGGCGTATATTCACCTGATGAGCTGACCCACGCAATTCCAATCTATTGAAAAGATAGTCAGGAGTTTCACTGGCAATCAATATGGCAAGAAAACCAGCCAGTAAATACTCTGCCCTCTGTGATCTCTTCAAGTTTACTACGGTAGGGCGTGCTATGACTTTTGTAGGGAATACTACTTACAAATCGAAGACATGAATTCGGAACTTTGGCCAGATTATATTTTTCTTTCTTCATCAGCAAACCAAAGTACATCGGACAGCAGTAATCGAATAAAGGCTAGACCAGAGATCTAACAAGTCTGAACTTAGTTGCCTCATTCAATTCATATTTAAATCTCTGTAGTCCCTTCAACCTCATATAACTGGATTTCCTTATAGATGCAACGTGATGCCTAAATGACAACTCCTCGTCCATCCAAACCCCCAAATTTTTAGCAAAAGTCTCCCATGTCAACCCTGCACCCCCCCCTACCACATTGCAAGTCGAATCTGTAGGTACCAAATTGCAGCTCTTTTGATTCGATGGGATCTACTGGAGATTCTATTATGTATATATATATATATATATATATATATATATATATATATATATATATATATATATATATATATATATATATATATATATATATATATATATATATGTAAAAAGTAATGAACAATATTAAAATAATAAGCGTAAAGTTTACCAATTCGCTGTAGCCATGAAGCTTTTTTTTATATATATTATATATATATATATATATATATATATATATATATATATATATATATATATATATCAGGGGCGGCTAGTCAAAGGAGGCTAAGCCTTCTCAATAATATTCTGTGTATCACTAAAGTATTATATTGAATAGTCAGCATTCAGCATATTCATATTAATCAAAATCATATTATTTTATGCACCTACCTTCCTTTCAACCTACATTATATAATATAATTTATTAATTACGATAGAAGGTATTTACATTTACTGCATTTCATTCATTTCAAGATTTGTGCCAACGCTGCGGAGGCATGGAAAGGTATATTCTCAACGTTCATTATGCCTGCCACAGAAAAGCAAACAACGGTGCAAATACTTCGAATGAATACTTCATTGCAATAGAAAAGCAAAACACATGTAAATGTCAACACCGATCGCGACACCGAAAATTTAGGTGAAAAATACACTTTTTTTGATAAGGTGGCCATAAAAAGTGAACTGTGTGTTGTTTATAATGACAATTGTAATATATTTTAATGTAATATATTTTTAATGAAACACGTATTCAAATTAACTTATATCTTTATTCTTCGCTGGTAATATTGGTACTGCTACTTGCTACTTATTACTGCTCATTAATACAATATACAATAATGTAGTGGGGGAAACATAATACATGCGCAATTAAATACATTACATTTTCCACCCCTTAATTTATAATAATAAAAATTGTTTTATATACTATATAATTCACTTAATTCTATTTCAGTAGGTACATACTATATACAATATTCTATGCAACTAAATTATGTAGCTTGATAACGCTCAGGTGGTTTAACATCGCGTTTAGGTCTTATATTTACAATTTCACTGCTACATTTACTATTACAATTATCCGTTGTAACTCTACTATCAACAACAATCGTATTTGGATAAATTATATCCGGTAAAGAATGTTTTAATTGATTAGCATGTCGTTTCCAAGACTTTTCTAATTCTGGAATATTTACAATATATGTTACTCTACCAATTCTTTTCTGAATGATTCCTTTAATCCAACTTGGTTTATTATGATTTCGGTAATCTTTTGCTAAGATTTTATCACCTATTTTGAATTCTACTCGATTATTACCTTTAAAATATCTTTTTTGTTTTCTTTGCGCTGTCAGAACTCTATCTCTTAAATTACTACATTCGGGTGTATACAATACTGCGTCAAATCTTGTTCTGATCTCGCGGCCAAAGATTAGTTTTGCAGGGGTTTCTCCGGTTGTACAATGCTTTGTAGTTCGATAATCTAATAAAAATCTGCATAGAACTGTGTACATGTCTACATTACCAGAGCGTTTATCCACAAAAGCTTTTTTAAGTGAATTCTTTACAGTCTTTACAGAATTCTCGGCAGCACCGTTAGATTGAGGATGAAATGGGGGTATTGAAACATGTGAAATATTATTTCTTGATAAAAATACTTCGAAATCTGCAGATTTAAAATAAGTAGCATTATCTGAAACTAAAGTTTCTGGTAAACCAAACCTAGCAAAAATTTGTCTTAAAAGTTTTATGGTCGTTTCTGAATTTGTTGATAGAGTTTCAAATACTTCTAACCATTTTGAGTAAGCATCTAAAATAACTAAATAATATTTTCCAGAATGTGGTCCCAAATAGTCTATATGTACTCTCTCCCACGCTTTTTTTGGATAAGTCCAATTTGACAAAGGTACTTTAGGAGGATTGTTACCAATTCTGTAACAACTACTACAATTTTTAACAGTATTTTCGATATCTTTGTCCAAGTTAGGCCACCAAAAATGTGTTCTAGCCAAACTCTTCATCTTAATAATCCCGAAATGACTCTGATGTAAAGAATTTAAGAATAAGGAACGTAACTTAATAGGAATAATAATTCTGTGATTCCAAAAAAGACAATTATCTGATATTGAAAATTCAAATCGCCTGGAAAAATATGGCTTAATTTCAAAATCATTATTATTTTTAGGCCATCCCGTTTTTACAAATTTAATTACCTTTGATATTATTTCATCTTTTCTTGTTTCATGAACTATTTGATTATAATTAATAGGCATTTCATTACTATTCGATAAAAAATTACAATAATTTAATTCTTCTTCCTCTGTACTAATACAATTGTTTGAATCAGGTTTCAGTAATCTTGATAACGCATCTGCATTATTTTTACTCGATTCAATGTATTCTATTTCATATTGATAACTAGAAAGAATTACTGCCCAGCGTCTAAGCCTATTGGCAGAAAATTGAGGAATTGGTTTCTGCTGGCTAAAAATGGATGATAAAGCTTTGTTGTCTGTAACTAACTTGAATTTTTTTGCGTATAAATATTGGTGAAATTTCAAAACAGAAAATATAATAGCTAATCCTTCTTTTTCTATATGAGAATAATTCTTCTCACTCTTAGAGAGTGTCCTAGATGCAAATGCAATTGGCCTTTCCATCCCTGACGGATAAATATGACGTAAGCACCCCAGCGACACCATATGGACTTGCATCTACAGTTAATTTCATTTCTAAGAGAGGATCAAAATGCACTAATACTTCTGATGAAGTTAAAAGCGATTTTATCTTATCAAATGCTCTTTGGCAATTATCTGACCAAACAAATTTTACATCCTTTTTTAATAATTCATATAAGGGATATAAAACAGTTGATAAATTTGGAATGAATCTTCCGTAATAATTCACCATTCCCAAAAATGATTTTAGTTCCCTTACATCTTTTGGTAACTCCGCATTTTTAATAGCTACTGTTTTAGATTCACTGGTATGCAGACCTTCTTTGTCTATTACATAACCTAAATATTCAATACTATCTTGGAAAAATTTACATTTATTTGGGATTAATTTTAAACCTGCATTTTTCAAAATCGATAAAACTAATTTTAATCTTTTTACATGTTCGTGTTCATTATTTCCTGTAATTAATATATCATCTAAAAATACTACAATACCATCTAAACCTGTTAATAAAGATTCCATGATTTTCTGAAATTTGGCAGGTGCTGACGCAATTCCGTACGTTAACCTATTATACCTGAATAATCCTTTGTGAGTTACAATCGTTGTAAGCTCTTTTGATTTCTCATCTAATTCAATTTGTTGATAGGCATCAGATAGATCCAATTTTGTTCATTTAGCTCCACCCTGTAGTCTATTGCACATATCTTTCAATTCTAGGTAGTGGATGCTGGTCGATTTCGATATGTGGATTAATAGTTACTTTATAATCTCCACACAGACGCAACGATCCATTTTTCTTCAAAACTGGTACAACCGGAGTTCCCCACAAACTGTAGTCCACTGAAGACAAAATACCTAAAGAAACAAGTCTATTAATTTCGGTCTCCATTTGATTCTTCAGTGCATAAGGCACAGGTCTAACTTTATGGAACTTAGGTACAACATTTTCATTTTTTAATCTAATGGTAGCAACTCCTTTTGAAAATTTTCCTAAACCATCCGAAAATACTTCAGGAAATTCACTTAACAATTCATTAGTAACATCGTTTACAAAGTTTATATAACTGATTCCCATATTATAGATATTTAAAAAATCTCTTCCGACAATCGGTGGTCCACCATTTTTGAATACGTAAAAATCAATTTTATTCTTTATATTTCTAAATTCAACATTTGCTTGAAAAATACCTAGTGGTTTAACTTTTGCTCCATTATAAACAATGTAAAAATTGATCACAAGATTTTAATCTATATTTACGTGCATAATATTCTGAAAATAATTTTTCGGAAATACAGGAAACACTAGCACCTGAATCGATTTGACAAGTTACTATGTGAGATTCTATCTTAACCTTAATTGCAAAAGGAATATTTTTAGCTTTCTTATTAATGTTAAATATGTGTAAGTCGTCCACTTTTTCATTCACAATACTATCTGCATTCTGAGTACTTGTACTAGAATCTAAATAATTATGCATTTTATATTTACCTCTCTTTAGTTTTTTAAAACAAACATTAGCTAAGTGACCTTTCATTTTACAAAAATTACAAATATGATTTTTGAAAAAGCACTTATCTTTATTATGTCCTCGTTTACCACATACTGCGCAAGTGTCATTAACAGTTCCATGTCCTTGCATGTGATGATGACGTTTGCTTTCGTCACTCTTCCCTTTACTGCTACTGCGTAGATGGTGCAACGACTCGGACTTAAGTGAAAAACTGGGAATCTGATAGCCTTGACACGCGGCCATCTTACTCTCCGCCATGTTGATCGCTTCCTCGAATGTGGTTTTCTTATCCGCTTCCAACAATCTATCTAAAATTGTTCCTTTTTCGAAACCACAGACGAAACGGTCTCTAAGGAAAATGTCCAATTCTTTGCCGAATTCACACGAAACAGCCAAACTGCGAACTCTTGCGGCCCATTCCTTGATGCTTTCACCAGATTCCTTTTTTGTTTCGAAGAATTTATACCTTTCAGCCAAAATTGATTTCTTCGGAGTGAAATGTTTATCAAATAATACTAATAATGCATCGAACGATATTGCCTCTGGGAGATCTGGACTGCACATGTTGAATATTAATTTATATGCTTCCTCGTCCAACATATTCAAAAGAATCGCACGTTTCTTATCGACATTGGATATTTCGTTCGCCGTGAAATAATTATTCAATCTGGCCTTATATATATTCCAGTCTGTAGTATTCACATGAAATTCTCTTAAATTTCCAATAACTGCAGAACTACTGGCTTGTAAAATATCAGTGGCAGGCATTTTCTTTTTTTTTTTTTCTTTTGGTTCACTTCACTTCTCGTCGCCAATGTAATATATTTCAATGTAATATATTTTTAATGAAACACGTATTCAAATTAACTTATATCTTTATTCTTCGCTGGTAATATTGGTACTGCTACTTATTACTGCTCATTAATACAATATACAATAATGTAGTGGGGGAAACATAATACATGCGCAATTAAATACATTACAACAATAAAATTTTGGGGCAAAATGAAAATCATGTGGGGACTATTAAATACCTTTTTGATAATGATTTGAATCAAGATTTACCTCAAGTTTATAAACTCTTATGTCTAATTGTTTCTATCCCGGTGACATCGGCTTCCGTAGAGCGCTCGTTTTCCACTCTTAAGAGAATTAAAACTTATTCACGAAATTCAATGAGCCAGGATCGTTTGAAAAATATTAGTTTGTTGTCTATTGAAAAGGAATTGGTAAAACTTTTGGCGAAAGACAAAAAATTTCATGAGGATATTATAGATCATTTTGCTAACGTTAAAGATCGCAGAATCCCGCTAATCTTCAAAAATATATAATAACTTTTCATTTGCTCTCACCAGCTGTTAACAAATTCGTTAAGTAGGTAGGTACCTATTTTGTGAAAGAAAAAAAAATTGATGAATAGATGAATTGATTAATTGGCTGAGAAGAGTTTTTGTGAATATTGTAAATAGGAGTTGTAGGTCTCAAGGTAGACACTCGAAAGTGAAAACAAATTAATAGCTTAGGGTGCTTGTTTTACTTTGATTTTCTTTAAATTATAAGGCGGTTGACCTTGAAATCCTAAAAATTTTCGCCTATGGTGTATTTTTTAACACCTCTTGTAGCCTCCTCAAACCAAAACCTCACGAGCCGCCACTGATATATATATATATATATATATATATATATATATATATATATATATATATATATATATATTTATGTATATATATATATAAATATTTATATATATATATATATATATATATATATATATATATATATATATATATATATATATGTATATATATACAAATCTTTTCACTTTGTAACTTTATTCATGAAAATATTTGATTCAAAAACTCGCTCATCAAAAATATTGAATCTTAATATAGCTAAACCTTGGATTATGTTTTCAGAACTTCATGGCTATAGCGAATTGGTAAACTTTACGCTTATTATTTTAATATTGTTCATTACTTTTCACAATACAATTACGTAATTGTGTATCATTTTATAATAATAATAATTCAGAAAATATATAACACTTTCATTGAAGATATAGGAGGTCACATATAATACCAAATAATATCTAATAATTTCCAGGATATCCATAGTAATTCAGGTATTCGCAAATTTATTCGTAATATGATAGTTGAATGATTCGGTGTCCAATTCATTTCGAGATAATAACGAAGAGACACGCAAAATTTTGTTCCTATAAAATATTCTAACATTTAGATTGTTCGCGTTTTGAAGCAGTAGTTTCTGATATGAAGCAGAAGCAGAGGCAAATTGTTTTTCTTATTTTTGTTATATTTAACTTAGTTGCGGGATTACCTATTTCAGGTATGTATAGATTAAAAAACCTCACGATTTGCCATATTATTCACTGGATGATGAAGCACAGTTTTATGGTTAAATTTGCAAAAAAAAATTAACTAATAGCGAAAGCTCATAACACATTTGTTTTAAATCACGGTGGATCTACAGTTTAAAGTGGGTTCGGTTTTTTGTTTTGTAAACTAAGGATATCCGCACAACGCGCCTGGATGGTCGCCGGTAGCCTAGATGGTAGGGGAAAGTGGTCACCCTTCGTACGCGGGGCACATTCGTACAGTTAGTTTAACAGAAAAACGAAACGGCATACAAACACTCATTTGCTAGTGTGCATAGACATACCGGCCGTCATGTTGCTAACGGAGTGTCGCGCCAATCGCACTATGGTGTATCACCTGACAAGACGTAACGTGCTTTCGAGCGCGGTGAGTAAATTTTTTACCTAAGTCAAGTTCGTAGTTTTAAGAAGAATTGTTATGTTTTTGACAAAATGGCGAGGATTGATTAATGTTAACATTGTTTCTTTTGAGCTTTAATTGTTATATTTCTCAAACTGAATTAGAATTTGTATAAATTTGTATTTTAATTTTATGCAAAGGCATGGGGTGCATTCGGACAGCCAGACAGGGGGCACATTCGTACACGTACGAATGCTCCCCTTTAGATTTTATTAACCACCAGTATATCAAATTCAATTTTCAGGAAATGAAATATAGTATTACTTTTTAAAATTATCGTGTAGACAGCACAATAGCATAAACAGAAAAACTAATAGAATAGTAGAAAACCGGGTAAATCCCGTATATATACAGATACACCTGAAAAAACTGAACTAGAAGAGAGACATAGACAGGAAGAGTTGAAAAAAAAATAGAACAGGAGAGGAAAGCCAGAGCTAAAGCAGTAAAACGCTCGGTAAAACGTAGTTTGAAGGAACTTTATTCAAGACAAAAGAAAAAGAAAGCTGAGAAAACAGAAATCGATGAAGATTCAGAGGAATCTGATGATAGATCGCAATTTAGCTTGCGGCAGAGTTCAACATCTCCAGTTAATTCAGAAATGGACGAAGATGGTCGTAATATCAATAATAATTTAAATGCGACACCAGAGAAAATCAAAGATAATTGCTATGTTTTGGTATAATCTAAAAAAAAGACTTCTGTTGTTTATTACGTCGGAAAAGTTCTCATTATTCGGGTACAGAGATGAAAATGTCTGATTTTCGGAAGAAACCGGGATTATCATGGTCATCGTCTTTCCCTGATACAGAAGACATACACACTCTGTATATCAGCGATAAGGCCATGATCCTCCCTGACCCTCAACCACGAACGGGCTTACAGCTAGAATGGCTAGACTTTTTACTTTTGCAGTTAATTTAAATAATTATAATGTGCAATAAGTTCCAAAGAAACAACCAAATGTATAATTACCTACTTTAAGTTTAAATTGTCATAGATTGTACAACGATGTCATACAAAATGATTGTATGACATCTCAGTTAGACTTTGAGATTACAAAGCTTAGAACTATCAATAAGTAAACTAAGGATGAACGATTTTGTTTTTATTTTTCTAAAGAAAGATTTATCGACTATGAGTCAAGCCACATATTATTAAATTAGTTCTTTGATAAACAAATATTTTAATAATAATTAATAAAAATTTAGCGACTGTAATTGGCTTTTTAATTATCTTGTATGAATCTACCTAATGGCGTACGAAAGTACCCCACCTACTGTACGAACGTACCCCGTATATGGGGTACGTTCGTACAAATATCTTATCGTAGAAAAGTGGCTATAACCCTTCAACCTTTTGACATAATAGTTTCGGACATTTTTGTAACAAACTACAATATATTTGTTACACTTAGGTATATAAACTAGATAGATTCGACAATTAATCATAAAGTAAAAAAATAAAATCTAAAAAGTGTACGAAGGGTAACCACTTTCCCCTAGAGTTAAAAACCGCTAGATAGGCACTCGCACGTCGCGCCGGAAGATTGTAGCTGGTCATACGGAAATCAACCCGCGTAGTGTGCAGATGTGTGGTTGAATTGGACGATTTAAGTAGTGACACTGATGATTTTTATTTATTAGAAAACAATGCTACAAAGTGGTTCTTACAACAGAAAGCTGAAAAAAGGTTTACGGTACATCCTATTAATCAAAAAAGACAAGAATTTGGAGAATATCATCATTTATTCAAAGAGCTGTGTGATTATCCCGATCGTTTCTTCTCGTATTTGAGAATGAAGCGGAAAACTTTTCAGGACAAACAGTCCGAAATTTTGCCACCCGATATAAAGAACATCAACATTCTTTCAAATTAAATAAAGAAATTTCAAATTATTCGAAACACTTTCTAGATTCAAGTCACTATTTTCCAGGCATATATAATATAAACATTTCACATAGGTACAGCTCCGAGAAGTAAGAAACCAAATATTTTAGAGTACATATAAATATAATAAAAATAACCCACTGAATTCGTTAAACGATCAAACAGATGTACGGAATTCTCCAGTATTTGACCCCTTCTAGAATAAATTTATATTGTTAGCAAGCCCTTCATTTACATTACATAGGTTAAAATTCGATAATAGCAGTAATTATAATCTTTTAATTCCTTGCTTTGTATGCCTACTATGACCGACACTGTACAATGCAAAAATATTCATTCGATTGAAAAATTAGTAGTACTAGGAACCTGCTGTCGCAAACAATTTAATAACAATAGTGATACAAAAAACAAAGTAAAGTGTATATTTAAAAAATGTATTATCACAAAGTAACGGACAAATCCATCCAATATTTAGTATTTCAGTTCTGAATATGAAAATGATCTTAAATTTCTAATTAAGATCTACATTCATTTCTGCGGCAACACCATCCCATATCCATTTCGCATGCTGGTCACTGGTAGCTGCTAGCTGGTAGAATGTAAAATGTTGTTCATCCAGCGACATTGTCCGCTAGCATACAATCGACCGGACCTGCGTGCACGTACGGTACCCCGTAAGAAACTACGAAGATAATGCTTACAGCCAGGCGACCAGCTAGGCTACCATCTACCATCCAGGCTCGTTGTGCGGATACCGTCAGTAAATTACCCAGAGTAACAACACCCACAAACTCCGGAACCGAAAACGGCATAGCGTGAGCTATAGTGTTGGACAATGGAACCTCCTATGTCATAAGGCTTTTAAGCCTTCTGAGATGATTTAAATACATGGCGGTTAATGCTGGATTTAAACCGCTGCAACCGGGAATATTTCAGAGTGTAGGGCCTTCCATAGATTTGAGGTTGCGTTCTGAAACGCTTTCTAATATATTGATGTTCGGGTTGTTGAGATGTGCACGGCAAATTGATGTATATTATATATGAAAAAAACTTGAGAGGTGTCAAGGGACACCTGGATGGAAGTTCCTTTCGATTAATTAGTGAAGGAATTGTAATAAAATCAATTTTTTTAAAAGTTATAATAATATTTTTTTTATTATTAACAAATAAAATGTAATATAAACTTAAACAATTTCAATTTTAGTAATAATTGGCTTGTGGTAACTGAAGTACGAAACATAATGTTTGAGATTATATTTTATTTAAATGTCTGTATTATTATTGTCTCTATAAAATCTCTACTTACCTACATCAGCAATATCTGGAACTTGTGCAGAAACACTGTCAGGATTCATTATTCTTATTATGTACAAAAAACCTGTATACACTCAACAAAAATAATCGTTGCGACATCACACTGTTCAATGCGAAATAGAAAGACGAAACGAAAATAACTGGCTTGCTTTCTATGAGGGAGAGAGAGACAGACAGACAGAGAAACACGCGCACGCGTGTGTGCAAAAAGTGTCGTTACAACTTTTGGTCTTAATTTTTTCCGTCTAGCCCTCTTTCGCAACGCGCGATAAGGAACTTCGTTCCAAAACCTTGTGTGACGAGTTACTTGCGCTCCTCGTGGAATAGTGGAGGCAATAGCTGCCGAACACTTGCAGTGATAATATCTGTAAAAGAGATATACGTCGGCAACCTTCCACCGATATTCGAGTAAATGAAGGTAAGCAGTTAATGATCGACAATCTATTAGCCTTACTGCCCTTTTTTGAATTGAGTCAAGCAGATGCAAGGAGTGCTTAAGTGCAGAACTCCAAGCATGAGAGCAGCAGTATTCCAATGCTGCTCATTATTCTGAAAAAAGATTGAAAGCAACATTCAGAAGTTTGAGTGAGTATTTTTTTGGAGGAAGATAAAATTAAAAATGATAATTTTGTAACGAACGTCGAATAAATATGACTTCATAGCTAGAACAAGTTAGGTTAGATTAGGCAGGAGCTAAGAAACTATTTCATGAGGGCTTTGATCATGCCAAATGAATAGAAACTTCATACATCGAAAGAGTGAGTATGATAAAGAAATAAATACTTTATAGTTTCAACATCAAAAAATCCGCGAGTGTAATAATTAAATTTTTTTTTTGAATATACGAAATTTTGCTAGTATTTCATGTCTTCCTAAAACAAATTCAAATTTTTTTTGAATATACGAAGTTTTGATAGTAGGTATTTCATGTCTACATGTCATATTATCATCAAGATAGATTTGGAAATTCTAGGAATAGCAGAGGTTCAAAACGACGAAAAATCCATTGTTTTTTAATCCCATAAAATTTCTTTATTTTGGTCTGCAAACCACTTCATATGACATCGTTATGTCTGGAAAATAGAGAATTTTTTTAATTTTGGGATCAAATAATGAAAATCTAATGGTGCTCGTTCTAGAATCTAGACTTCTAGAGGATGAGGGTAGAAGAAAATTAAAAATAAATCTAATAAATTTTTCGCATCGCATCAATGAGCAGGTTTGGTGTTTTGTAAAGAGCAAACCTTTGGTAAGTTTTCCGAGAAGATTTTACACAATTCGTGTAATATATTAAGTAGGTCAGTATAAAATGTTCTCGTGATAGTTCTACCACTTATGGTTTCTTTATTTGTATTGTTCTTTATATTCTGGGCTTAACCAACAACGTCTTGAGTATAAGACGTTGTTGGCTTAACTGATGGATAAACGTTACTGTGTAGTGATAAATTGATTCAATAAATTTAAGGATAGGTATGGCTTCAAGACGATGGAAAATTTTATTTGACTTGAGTGCCATCATGCAAAAAAAGGGGAATTTTCAAGGTTATTTTTTGCATCTTTTCATGAGAATAACTCTAAATTCGAAAAGAAACTAACAGAAAGATTACTTTTCTGATGACATTAAATCCAAAAACTTCATACGACTTATGTTAAAACAAACAAAAAATTATTTTTTGAAGTCTTATAGAAGCTAATTTCACGATATAATAAATGTTCAATATCAGGAGTAATTATATTGAACAACAAATTCCCTGGTTCATCAAAAAATATTAAAAAAAAGCATTCAAAATATGAAAACAATTAGCAATTCCACTAGATTCATTTGTAATCAATTTAAAGTAAATTTGACTTTATGTCAAAGTTACTTTAAAAGGCCCATATGAACCTAATAATATCAATTCTTTTTTTTTCAGGAAATTCATTCCACATTAGAGTGAAAAGACTCGCATGCGACGTGCTCAGTTTTTCTTTAGGTGGATTCCAACTCAATGATTCACTTTGTGCTTTGAATTGCATCAGACTGGGAACCTCTGGTGGATATTGCGAAAGGGGAGCTTGTTTGTGTAGAAAACCGGCAATTTGACAAACTTCATTAATGAATATGTATCTTCAATAATAAAACCATATAACTCATATTTTTGTCAATTTGATCGTGCAGATAGGCGAAAGTAATAGAAATGATATTCACTTTCATCTCCCAGATTTGTATCATCACCCGTAGTTTGTTCAAGCATTATTTTCATGGTGTAGTATCCCTCACATCATAACGCACGTTGTTGTACCTATATGATTGGATCTGGAAGATCCAATCATATAGGTACAACGTGCGTTAGAGATATGATCGTTTTATTTATGTGTTAAAAGATCTCAATTTCCAAGTGAAAAGTAAAACTATAATTGTTCGTTTCTGTCAAGTTTGAACATTGTGAATGTGTTCTATGATATGTTTATGCGATGACATGACATATGTAAATTTGATAAAGGTTGAAATAGTAACCGAAACGTTATTAGAACAATTTCAACATCATTTCTGTTTTAACTGAACCAGAAAACCCAATAAAAGAATTATTTACAATATAAATAAGATGGTTCATGAGTTAGACACATATTCAAATATATATATATATATATATATATATATATATATATATATATATATATATATATATATATATATATATATATTTGGTTTTCGGATTTTTCCTTGATTTCTTAGACCTTTTTCATATATTTTCCTTTTGATTTGTTTTCTTGGGTAATTAAGTCTATTTATAACTGATGGTATATCTATATTTACATCCACAAAAATATATTTAACGTTTCAGCAATCACTGTTGCCTTCATCAGAAATTTTTGTTGTTGTCATCCATAGCTTTCTTCCGTACACAAGAGTGGCAAATTCATTTAAAATTACATGTAATTATTAGGTATAAAACGAAAACAATGTTGACAGATATATATATATATATATATATATATATATATATATATATATATATATATATATATATATATATATATATATATATATATATATATATATATATATATATATATATATATATATATATATATATATATATATATATATATATATATATGCACTGGAGCAAGTTCCACTACGTCTTCTGTCATGAGGAAGATAGTTCGGCTACAAGGTGTTTAGTTCGACGACGTAGTCGAACTCACATGAGCCAAATCCGCAAGTTCGACTACAAAACTTCGGCTACATAATTCATATAAATATTATATGTAAATTGTAGCCGAAATTGATCGTGAGGGCGTGCCTGAATTTTTACCAAAGGGGTGGCAGTGGGTATTTCAAATTAAAATTCAACGCTTCATTATGATAATATAGATGATGATTTCTTTCACTCCTCCCTTCATTATTTACTTTTCTAGGAGTTGCGGAATTAATAGTTAACTATTTATTTAGCATCCAACGATGAAGTAGTAATTTTGAAACGCGTCTTGCATCAATTGTTCATTATATTGTGAGAATAATAAAGCAGTGCTTCAATATGTATATTTGAAAAATATAGAAATCAATAAAGTTACAAATAGTCAAAACAATAAGTCTTGAAATATTAATATACGAAGTATTTTGAATAATGAACGATTATTTGTCATTTTTGTTATAAAATTAATAAAAAGAATGAAAACAAATAGACAATATTCACGATTTACTCTGTTTATGTCCAAGATTCGCTTGATACAGTCTGCAAAGAAATTAATATATCTTTTTGACTAAATCTAATTTTCGACTATTACTAGTAGGTAAGAATATTCAATTAAAACAACTAGAATTTCATTATATAATAATGAGGAACAACTATTTCTGTATGCATTTAATAATAGGATCTTGTTATTCATTTCAAACATATGGATTTTGAATCTACGATGTAGATCAAAATAATATTAATTTATGAAGCATAAGTTGAAAATTGAATTTCTAATTTATTGTCAACTGCTTCTGTGTAATTTCAAGTTTTGGACGAATTAAAGATATTGTGCAAGACTTTTACAGTTTTTTCAGTCCAGTGGTACCTGATTTTGAATTTTGTATGATCTTGTTAGCACATAAAGCCAAGTAAGTTTAAACTTCCTGTTCTGTTCAAGCAAATTATCATAAACGTCTTGCGCGTATTATAACAGAAAACGTTAATTAATTGACGTGAAACAGTAGGATATTATTTCAGTTTTTTGTATTTGACGGAATTTTTTAGAAGAATATAAATCATTTCCAAAAATGTCGCATCTAGGAGTCAAAATCACAAAAACTGATGACGTTCTTACGACGACGGTACCTAAAGTGTTATACTACCGTGATCGAGGTCACAGCGTTACAAATTTGAGATTTCAATAAAATCCACTCGGACATTTTGCTTCACGCTCCCTACCTGTGTCGAATCGAATATTACTAACGTATGGGCCATAGATTGCTTTGTTTACATCTGTTTACGTGTATTTTATATGAGAAGTTGTAGAGTTTTACTTGTGTTTAATTTTGTTTGGGATCGTTGACAAACGTTCAGAAGAGATGAATCACTATTGCTGTGTATCCTATTGTTCATCTTGGGCAAAAAAACCCGAATATAGCTTACGTACCTTTTCGAAAGGAAAGCAGAATAATCCAAAGTTGTTTTCTAAACAAAGTTGGGAAACAAGGAAATGATGGACAGAAGAAAGGTGTGGATTCATAACTTGAAGATTGAAAAAAAATGTCTGAACATAAGAGAGTTGTTCTTTACAGTTTACTGAAAATAATTATTTTCCTTGCAGTACGTGTGTGGATTTTTCCATATAGAATTATACCAACTGATGATGTGTAATTTTCAGCTAACCGAAAACGTAAGGTTTTTGAAGTCCAATGCTATTCCAACAAAAAATCTTCCACTTTTATGGTAATCTGAACCTGAGCCATCATCCAGAAATCCATAACAACCAGAGATACTATTAAAATAATAATAATAATAAATAATGTTTATTTGCACAACCAAAATAACAGTTTATCATAACATCAAGAATATGCAATAAAACTTGACTCTATAGCTAGGTAAAAACTAAAATATTCAATTACATAACCAGGAAAAACAGAGATTCTATAAAAAACAGACTCTCAGATGTCTACCGTAGTTTTAGGAGAGCTGTGATACGTCAGGAAAATTCAAAAAATATAATAACTCATTACATTCAAACCATTCAAGCAGAGTATTCATGTTAGTTCTTCTTTTATTTCATGTTGTTTCTTTCAGTTTTGCTGGTAAGTACTTAGTTTTGTCAATTATACTCAAAACCTCTCCAGTTGGTAATGAAATTAGACATGTCAGAGATGTTTTCTTGAAACTTTTGAAATTTTTTTTCCTTTTTAAATAAATAGGTGTTCTATCATACAGCCTTTTCATGATGTATACATAGTTCCTCTTACCAATTAATTTATTCGTCCTCTCCTTTATTATTAACGCCAATTGCTTACACAGTATTTATACGATTTGGAGGGTAATTAAAATTAACAAACACATCTGTTAAAACTATTCGACTATGTATATATATTTATTGATAGTTTCTTTTTTATGCATATCTTCATATTATTGAAAAAATTCTGGATTGTGAGAAAGTTTGAAATATTTTAAAGACAATTATTGTTTTGCAAAAAACGTTTCATTTTTTTTTAACTGATTGGTTTCTTCTTTATTGCAATCAGTAAATTCTCATCAAATATAAAATGGACGGGTTGATTATTCCATACTCTGGATAGATGTGGGCTAAGTATTTCTTGCTAGATAAATTATATGATCCATATTTTCACAAATCCGAGTCTGAGTTGATCTAGCCGCCAACGGTAGATCTATTCGCTTGGCGCTTACTAGTTTATATATAACTTAATATGTCATTAACCGAGTGCAACTGCTACAGGCGAGGGTTTGAAGATTACTCGAGTTCAACGTGTAGTTGGGATAGGTAAACTTATTCTCGCAAATCTGGATCTAAGTTGATCTAGCTGCATAAGGTAGATCTGTCCGCTCACTAGTATATATTTATCACTAAAGAGATTAGGCTATTCATGTTGCCGAACCCGTCCCTGACCGCAGCGAGAGTGAGTTCGAAGTTACCCCGACCTCGAGTTCCACGAGTAACTTCTAACGCTCCCGGATAGTACATATCTATATATGAAGAGCATGTCATCATGTATCATGTAATGTTGATAAGAGGATACTATTTGCTATTAATCAGAAATAAATATTCAAAATTCTCAATTATAATTTTAATATTTTTCATTTGAAATCTCCATTATTTTAGAAATAACATACGGTAGGAGTGGCCATTCGAGGGTTATCCCTTTTGTCCCGAACGGTACACATATGTACCTAGCAGCTTGATTTGAAAATTACTGAAACTTAAACTAAACTTCATGCTCACATGAGAAGTGTATCTCACTCGTGTGTAAGATGTGTGTTCCCGACTATTTTTCTAACCTTATAGTTAATTTGACGTCAGCACTCGCATTATGATGAGTTGTGTTAGTGAAAACATAATAGTTTTAGTGAGAAAAATACATTTATTTGATGAAAATCTAACCACTGATATTGTAATGTACCTATCTGTAATAAATCGTCCAAAAAGTAAGTAGTGGTATTTACATGTTAAGGTACATATGTATACAATCAGGGTTTTTTGGTGGTACATATTTGTACCATCGGGTTTATATTCAATTCTTCTCAGATTTATTATGGATCGAAGAAAAATATTGTCGGACAAAGAACTAGAGTATGCTGCTCAACACTTATCGGATTTTTCTGATAACGAGGATCTAGAACCGTTTTCGTCTGAATCCAGTGATGACTATGTACCTGAAAGTAATATAAGCACCGATAGTGGGATATTGTGCCAATGATGAAAGAAAAATTATAACGTGGCCAGTCTGTATTTCGCTCTACTAATAGAGGATTATTGTTTACAAAATGGCAAGACACAATAGAAGTTATAGATATAAGTAATTGTCATGACATCGAAATGACTAAATTTTCTAAAAAACAAAAACTGGGGAAAGTGTCCAGAAGCAATCTCATTTTATCGTAAAAGATGGGGGGAGTTGACAGGACAGATCAGCTCGTCGGGTGCACGACCATGATAGAAAATCTACCAAATGGCGAAAGAAATTATTTTATACATGAATATGTGCAGTAAATGCTTGCATGATGTACAACGATTTAAGACGCGAAGATAAAAAGGAGTCATTCTTAACTTTTTTGTAACACTGGCAGAAGAACTGATAGCTAACGGAATTCAAAATTCAACTTTAGGTCCGCCAAAAAAGAGATGAATCTATATGGCGCAGTACTCTTGCATCTGCCAGTGGACGGATCAAAAAGAAAAAAATGCTCAAGTTGTAGAGAAGAAAATCGGCAAACAAGAACAAGAACCATTTGCCAGGAATGTAGTATTTCTTTGTGTAAAAACTGTTTCATGCTTTATCATGGGAAGTAGAGGAAATAAAATAAAGTTTCAAAATTTCTCGAGTTAAGTTTCCGGCCATGTGGTACACAAGTGCACTATATAAAACCCTATTGGTACAATGGTGTACCAGAGCATTCCTCCTCCCCAAACGTTAAGAAAAAAATTATGAGCGAGACAACCTACTTCTTGTGATAAGATTAATAAGATAGTCAAACTTTTATTATTATTTAGTCTATATTAATATTCCGGGCCGAAAGGATTAAATTTGAGGATGATCTGGTCGCATACGAATCCCAGTTTTTAGGTAGTTCTGTTCGTTGAGTCTTTAACCAACTGCAACTGCTACTGGCGAAGGTTATAACGTTATAAGATTACTCGAGTTGGGGATACGGAAACTTTCGACACTTTCTGTCACAGATCGGTGTCGGGAAAAACATTCTCTAGGGTAGTTGAAGATTTTTGAGAATCTAGTTTAAAGTATGTCTTACGATCTAATTTAATCGAAGTATAAATATTCCATTAAAAAGCAAACAGCATTTTATTGTATCTTATATTTTTATAAACTTGACATTTCCACAACAAAACACGGTCATCTATCATTCTATCATAACCGCTCTCGTGACTGACATCACAGTTTGCACAACATAGAACATACCCTCTATGGTTGAGTAGGCTAAAAAGTGTTGCCGAGTAAAATTAGTTCTAACAATAACAACTAACAACTATCAAAACACAAAAAGAAAACTGTTTACACACGTACCGACGTACGTCGTACGGGAAAGATATCATGTTAGAGTTAGAACTTAAATTTTTATTTATATACCTACCCAGAAAAGTAGATAAATACCTAATTACTATATATATATATATATATATATATATCCAGTAGCGCACCCAAGGGGGGAGCCATGGGGCTGCAGCCCCTCCCCCCGAGATTTATGATAGTAACAAAAGAATTTGAGGAATAAATGTTGTTTCTTACATACATTTTAGATGTTGGTTTAGCGAATTTTGTACAATAGTACAATATGTAAATAATAAAGTAAAAACTTTAAAATAAAAACACTTGGCTTATGTTTCACAATATAAAAAATATTTAGATACTGTATTTAGCAGTAATGTAAAGTCGACATGTTTCGAGTTATGAACTCATTATCAAGACTGACTACAGGAGAGTATTGCATCGTAATTTATAAAACAGACAAAAGCAAAGGTGATACCTGAAAATCAATTTGTTCGTTTACAAGGGGTAATTGACTATTATGGGCGGAACTTATTTCGAGAATTTCGAGAAGGTCAAGACGTTTACCCTTGTTACCTGAATGTAACAATTTGGTTTTGTTGAAATCCAGGAAGTGATTGAATTTTATACAATGTTCAGAGAAGCCAGTGGTATTTTTGTTTTGTAAAATTGACTTTTTATGTTCTTCAATACGAATATTTATATTCCTTCCTGTCTGTCCAATATAGAAAGCAGGACATTCGTCGCCTCATTACCTACATGAATTTAACCTCAAAATATTTCTGCTTCTCAAGTAATTAAAATTTTAACACTACACTTTTGTATACTTACACAGAATTTTATTACTGTTGTTTGACCTAATAAAACCTGTTTTCATTGCAGTCACTTATTTTCGTTGTCTTAGCTTGTTGAAAATAAACGAGGATTATTTGTCAGGTAAATTACCATACCAAATTACAATTTATTTGTTGACAACCATGACAGAAACAACGCTTGATGAAGATGATGTTTGTGTTGTATTGCAAATGATGACGTACCGAGCTTTGATTGGCGTTCACTGTCACGTGATTAGTGGCACTATTTTCATCATTTTATTTCTCAAAAATATTAATTAGTTATTACTTATTAGGCTCTTGCGCCATATATTATCACACTAAGTTTAATGATAAACCGCGTTTAATCTGACATTTTTGCAGAGATTCATAGGCTCTTGCACCGTATATTATTGAACTAATAGCGTTCTCCATTGGTAAAACTGGTGCGGCACTGAAACTCGATTAGTTTTGTCACAAAACTGCCCTAGGGCAGTCCCAATGGATCACAAATTTTATAAATTCCGTTTCGGGTTTCGGTAACACTACAGCTGTTTTTTTTTGAGGTTATGTTAGTTAAGTTCCGCTTTTTTATTTTCAATCGTAAAATTGAAGTTTTTCTTTGTTTATGAATGTAAAAAAATTACCCAAGAAATAAACCTTCAATTTGAAATTAATAACGAATTAGTAACCCTTTGTGTCCCTATTGATGACTGGGATACGCTTTTTAAGTTGACAACTGAGTATTTTTATTTAAACTTTTTCAGGCCAGACTGCTTCTTGAGAGAGTGTGCTTTGATTACAGATTACGATGAATTTACCTGTTCTTACATTATTGATTTAATAAATGATGGTATGGTTTCATTGAAAGAACCTCTACCAAATATTTATAGAATGGAAGGTTTTGACAGGTAGGTTGTATGCTAAGGTAACCATGCAGTCAGTAATTCACCTTGTATAAAGTGTATTGATTCACTGATTAAGATTTTTTTCTAATTTTGATCTGTAAAACTTTATATAAGTAATTATAAAATACAAGATATTTCCTATTAGGTGATGAAATTAACTATTATTATATGTTAGCTTAAAAAACTGGCAAAACAACTAATTAATATTATAACTCTTGAAGTACATACATTTATTCTCTAAAAATTGGTTCAAGTAACTATATAAAGTTTAAATCATTCAATAACAATTTTCTGGATTATTTTCACACAACAAAATGTATATTCCATTATATTTAACCGTCACGAAGCAGTACAGGAATAATTTTTTATAAGATCATGGTAAAACTTTATAAAATTATTAATTTAAAATTCTCAATATTAAGTATTCTGTTATTCATTCAAATCAAATAACTGCACTGACCCCGGTACGAGCTCTCGTACCTCGTGCCAAAAAACATGCACTCAGTTCAATTTCTATTGCCCTAGTTTCCCAATGGATCAAGAACCCTCACACTAAGCTTACCAATGGATCATAAAAATTGCACTCAGTGCGCACTAGTTCTACCAATGGAGAACGCTATAAGTTTAATGATAAACGGAGTTTAATTTGACATTTGACATGCGAAAATATCAAATTAAACTCGTTTATCATTAAACTTAATTTAAAATATACGGTGCAAGAGCCTATCAAAGTGTTTTTCGAGAGAGAGAATGAGAAATTTGGAAAATTTCGAGATTTTATCAACTGGAAAAGTCAACTTTCCGGAATATCGTTTTCTGAAAATCGAACCGAATTTTTTTTCGAAAATGTAAGCCTCGTCAATATCATGTGAATATTGGATGGATTCATCCGTTACTTTGTGATATTAATGAGAAAAAATATAGGTAGTGTCTTTCTTATCACTCTCAACGACATAAATATAGTGATAAGGAACAACCTGTATTTTTCCCTATTAATAAGAAAATTAGTAGTTTATGAATTGTGAATTTAACCAAAATGCACATGTCGCGGATCACTGGTGTATCTTTCAGATGTAAATTTAAAATGTAGGCTGTAGTTATGTATCTAGGTTGAACTATATTTTCACAAATCTGACTTCAAGCTTCAAGGTATTGGCGACTGAAATTAAGATCGTAGCGGAAGAACGTCTAATATCGGTAATACTCTCTGGGTTATTAGCGGTTTGTTTACATTGTTTGGAAATGGTATTCACGTTCATTTCGTTTTGAAATTTCGAACGTTTAGTTTTGTAGTTAGTGTTTTATTAGACGCATTTTCCAGTTTTGTATTATCTCTGTTTAACAGTAGATAACCTACCTAACTCAAGTTGAAATTTACACTGTGAGTTTTTATCCTTGAACATGAGAATAAATAATTAAATAAAGGAGATTACGAATAAATTAATCAGTTAGAGGAACTATGTAGGTATATATCATAAAAAGGCTGTATGATGGAACACCCATTTATTTAAAAAGTAGGTAATAAAAGTTTCAAGAAAACATAGCTAACAAGGCTACTTTCAATACCAACGGAAGAAGTTTTGAGTATAATGGACACAACTAAGAACTTGCGAACAAAACTGAAAGAAGAATTAACATGAATACTGCGCTTGAATGTAATGTCTTATTATATTTTTCAAATTTTTCTGATTTATGGTTCACTTCCGAGAGTAACTGTTTTTTTTTGTCGATAAAATCTCTGTTTTTCTGGTTATGTAATTGAATAATTTTATATGAGAAGTTGTTGAGTTTTAGTTGTATTTTGGATCGTTTACAAACGTTCAGAAGAGATGAATCTCTATTGTTGTGTATCCTATTGTTCATCTTGGGCAAAAAACCCGAATATAGCTTACATACCTTTCCGAAAGCTGGACAATTCAAAGTTGCATTCCAAACAAAGTTGGGAAACAAGGAAATGATGGACAGAAGAAAGGTGTGGATTCATAACTTGAAGATTGAACAAAATGTCTGAACATAAGAGAGTTGTTCTTTACAGTTTACTGAGAATAATTATTTTCCCTGCAGTAAGTTTGTGGATTTTTCCATATAGAATTATACCAACTGATGTTGTGCAATTTTCAGCTAACCGAAAACGTAGGGTTTTTGAAGTCCAATACTATTCCAACGAAAAATGTTCCACTTTTATCGGAATCTGAACCTGGGCCATCATACAGAGATTCTAGATAATTGTATTTTCTTTCATGTAACAACCAAAGATACTATTAAAATAATAATAACAAATGATGTTTATTTGCACAACCAAAATAACAGTTTATCATAACATCAAGAATATGAAATAAATCTTGACTCTATAGCTAGGTAAAAACTAAAATATTCAATTATATAATCAGGAAAACAGAGATTCCATCCAAAAAACCAGACTCTCAGAAGTCCACCGTACTTTTAGGAGAGCTGTTATACGTCAGGAAAATTCAAAAAATATAATAACTCATTACGTTCAAACCATTCAAGCAGAGTATTCATATTAATTCTTCTTTTATTTCATGTTGTTTCTTTCAGTTTTGCTGGTAAGTACTTAGTTTTGTCCATTATACTCAAAAATTCTTCAGTTCGTAATGAAAGTAGACATGTCAGAGATGTTTTCTTGAAACATCTGAAAGTTTTTTTATTTTTTAAATAAATAGGTGTTCTATCATACAGCCTTTTCATGAGGTATACATAGTTCCTTCAACCAATTAATTTATTCTACCTCTACTTTATTTTATTATTGATTTTCATGTTCAATGATAAAAACTCAGTGTAAATTTCAATTGATGTAGGTAGGTTATCTACTGTTGAACAGAGATAATATTGTCCTCAATCGAAACACAATGAACCACTAGAAAATACGAAGTCCAAAAAAAACACAAATTACGAAGCTAAACGTTCGAAAACTCAAAATGAAATGAGCGTAAATACCATTACCAATCAATGTAAACAAACAGCTAATGGTCCATGCTCTAGTAGCGATATTAGCCGTTCCGGCACTACGATCTTAATTTCGGACGCCAATAGAGTCAAGTATTGTTTCATTATTGATGTTATGATAAACTGTTATTTTGGTGGGCAAATAAAGATTATTTATTATTATTATTTTAATAGTATCTCTGGTTGTTACATGAAAGAAAACACAATTATATAGAATCTCTAGATGATGACCAAGGTTCAGATTTGGATAAAAGTGGAAGTTTTTTCGTGGGAGCAGCAATCGACTTCGAAACCCTACGTTTTCATTTAGCTGAAAATTGCACATCATCATTTTGTATAATTCGATATGGAAAACCTACAAACTCACCACATGTGAGTAATGTGCATCATTTCCTTGTTTAGAAAACAACTTTGGATTATTCTGCTTTCCTTTCGAAAAGGTATGAAAGCTATATTCAGGATTTTTTTGCACAAGATGAACAATAGGCTACACAACAATAGTGATTCATCTCTTCTATACATTTATAAAAGAACCCAAACAAAATTAAACATAATTAAAAGAAAACTACTTCTCATATAGAATACAGAACACACGTGAGTAAAGATGTAAACAAATGGCCCAAAACCATAAGTTAGTAATATTCGACAACGGTAGGGGGCGTTCTGCTTATCTATGTTCGGCAATATAGCTTGTTCAGTTATTAAGATGCGGTTGCATCTTAATATCCTACTTGAAAATTAGATCATATAAAAAACTGCTATTATTTTTAGCAGTCTTTTCTCTAAATCCGACAAACAGAGAAAAAATTTTGGTCCTCCAACAGTTTTGTTTATTTCTTTGGTAATCATTACAATCAGGTTACATTATTTAGCTAGCTGTATAGTTTAATAAATAATTTCAAATCGTCACCATTTAACAACTTTTGTGTAAATATGCGACAATCAAACATATCTTTCACGAAAATTAACAATTATTTTAATTTGTAATTCAACAACAATATAATAAAAGTTACTTTGATAGCTGATAATAATGAGTATTTATTTGGTACAAACACAAATTTTTACACAAGTGAAATAAAAAAATAATATAAATATTTTCGTGTAATCTGTGTAATAATACAACAGTATTATATATTTTTTTCCATCCTTCCACTGATTTTTCACCAAAACCTAAACTGTTGATTTTTAATAATTATTTACCACTTTACTAACAGATATTTATAATTGATAAACAAAACCAACACAAAAATGACAGAACACCGAGACGGTTCGACAGGTTAATTTTTTACCAAATTAGAATACGACACGTCTATACACCTCGCCAGAAGTCGATCGCTTTCGTCGTGAGAAAGCTATTTTACGAGCACACGCAAGAAATTAGGCGATTCGTCTTATAGATTTCTATAGGACATAGAAGCCTCTCTTCTAAAATGTTAAAATTTAATTGGTGACAATGCATATTGGTTTTTTAGACGCATGCTGTCATTTGATGAAATTTCTCATGCATACTGAACAACACCATCTAGCATTGAGTAGTAGATCTAATAATTTGTTAATGTGTTAAGTAGCGTATTGTATGATAAACTAAAGTTCCGGTGGTATTTCGCTTCGGCGCCGTGTTTTAATGGCTTTTTATACTAAATATATCGCCACGGCTTCTTGCATTTAAAAACACGGTTTTTTCGTTTAAAGATTTCAACTTCATATTTCACAATTTCCGCCATAAAATAATTGAATTTTTAATGAAAAGTGCACGACGAAGACACACTTCGGATTCACGCAGGTAAATTTAATTGAAATAAAACAAATAATAGCATTAATAACGACCTTCATAAATGAAAATTTATTGGCGAAACAAGATATTCAAAAAGTTTCAAATTCTTGGATTGAATTTAAGCCAAACAAAGTCAATCTGAAAAAAAAAGTAAAAACCATCATTCATGGAAATGGCAAAACCGAAAATAATATTTCAGCAGCTGATGATTTTAACCTATCGAATTCAAATGTATATAAGTGGATAGACAAAAAATTATTATTGAGAAAGAAAGAAAAAAATCTTTTTTTCATTGATCAAGATTAGGTTTTCTTTGTTATTCAAATATGAAAAATGAATGTATGTTTCATGCAGGTCTTAATTTCTTTGATTCCGATTTTCCAATTGACAACTTAATGAATTTCACTTTTTGACACGGCCATAGTTCTTAAAAACACGCGCGTGACTATTTATTTTATATCTTCTGGTTGGCAGCACTGGCATTGCATTTACAGACACAGACATATGTAATTTTGGCGCCAATTTTCCATAATTCTAGTGAAATAGGGACGCCGACGAAGTGAATTTGGAAGTGTGAACTGTGTGAATTCAACTAAAAGAGTGTGTTGTGCGTTACATTCTGCAGAGGTATTTTCTTACGTATGAAAACGTAAGTAAATGTTGAACTTATTTTATATTTTGCTGTAGTTATGCTTTTCATTTTTTTCAGTTCAAAATGTATTCATTGATAAAGTATACTGGAGAATCTATCTATAGAGTTTGTCATTCTCGAAATGTTAAAGTGGTCAACAACTGGGTTTCAGTGAAATGGAGATCTGCATGGTACGATGCCCAACTAATTACTACAAACGACAACCGAAATATGCTTGAAACGCTCTCAATTAATTTAAAAACTGGACATCCAAAGATTCTGATAAAAAAATGTGCAGCCCCTACTGAGAAAAAATGTCACATTCAAGGTATTGGTATATATTTCTTCCTCAGTTTTTGGAATATGTAAACAAAATTATTTCATAATTTCGCACAGTATTTTAGGTGAAATTACCTACCTTCCTTATATGCAAAATTCATAATCAAACATGTAATACCTCTTCATACTTTCAATTTTTTATTTCTTATACACTATAACACTACTGATCTGAACAAAAAAAAAATCTATTGAATTTAAGTTAAATATTATACCTAATTTTTTCTCATTTACAATTAGAAAACGAATAAAGAGAATTATAATGCTAAAAGTACCTACATGGTATTTTTTATTATTTGAAGTCAAGTGAATGAAATCTTAAATATGTAGTTACTAATGATTATAATAATCTGGAGAAAAAAAATCCTATTATATTTATTTTATATTTATAGAATGTGAAGAATTTTTCGAAGCCTGATATATTTTTTTAAGGCAACAAACTCTTTTTGAGTTTGAATTCACTAGCACAATCAGTAGAAACAAGTATTTTATCAATTTTTTGGATTTTCCCCACTTGGTAAGAAATTTCATTTTTTTTTCAGAAAATACACTAGGAAGTAACATAATAATCCAGGATATTGTTCAACTTCCATCCCAGGAACTGGTTTTGTGTGGGAACTGTTACTCAATATTAAACAATGGGACAAAACAGCACAGTTGTTTGTCTACAAATATGGGTGTGTAAATAGAATTTTCAATAATATATTGGGAAATTCATTGGTGTTAGTGATATGTGTTTATTTATCTCAATGTATACTTGAAATTAATCTATTTTTTACATTGAAAGATACCTTTTAATACTGTTTGTGAAAATTACTCAAATAATTAAAAATAATTGTAATTATTGGAGCGCTCAACTACTATATCAATTGATAGGACTCAATTCAGAATTGAAACTTTATTTTAGCAACAATTATAAGTAAAAGCTGTCATATACAAATAAATAATTTTTTTGCTTTCATTCAGTGAAGTCTAAGACTTGGGAATTTACAAATATTATTGATATTCCATAAAGCATATTGCATATAGACTTGAATATGGTATACAGAAATTTAAATTATCTGGTCAGTGTAAATGAGTTAGCTGTTTAAGAATCTCAGCATCCTATATAATTCAAATATTTCAGTGATGTTTTTACTCGTTTCATTGAATATTATGAATCTACTTTTAAAATAAAATAATATTTTTTCAGGAAATAACTTTTATACAGACTATGACACAGTTTTTGATAATGGCTCATATCCTAAGTTAATACAAGAAAGAAATGGAGATAATCCTGATTTGGAGAAAGCAAATATGCAAAGAAATCAGTATTCCCAAGCAATAGATGTGCAGCATAATATGGATCAATTCAATGGTATATATTCATATTAACACTTATTTCTATTGAATAATACCTATTTTTCAATTCTGTAGATAATATTGAAGTAAGCCAAAAGAAATTACTTAAATTTTAAATTTTTTTATCAGTTCGTTGGTGCTGTTAATTTTTTCACCTTAAAAATACATCTTATACAGTCTACCAAGAAACAAACATTTTTTTAGTATTCTAATGATTACATTAACTGTTGCAGCGAATAATTTTGTTGAAGGATATAACACTGCTTCTGATAATGAAGAGGTAGACCCGGTGTTATTATGTGATTCTAATATGGAAGAATCTCTTATACAGAGTCAGTGGTCTGAAATTTTAGACAAAGATATACAAAATGGTCATCATCGGAATGATTTGCCTGAAGCTAATGGTATGTATTTTGGTGCTGCTATGTCATTTCAAAGAAATATTAATCTGTCCAATAATTCCAATTTTGTCATTCAGATCATCTAATTCAGAAGTACAGGGCCTTGAGTCTATCACTTGACACTCTTGTTGTGTATTGTTCATTAGTTATAATGCTAAAAGATAAATAGCTCAATTGTTTATTGTATGAACAGTTAAAAGTGCAACTTCAATGAATTAGCTTTAGACAAAACTCAGAGTAATTAGTCTCTAGATATATGAAGTCAATAGTGTGCATTGAATATAGTCACAATAATAATTCTGAAACTTATTGAATAGTTATATTTTTCCATTATTCATTGTACAGTTTCAGTCATGGGGAATTTATGGTATTTTCAATCTGATATAGCATTTTCAGGTAGAACACTGGAGATTGTATCCAGTCGAAACAATCAGAGAGTGGCTACCTCAAGTGAAAAAAGCAAACAGTACTATTGTAATTATTGTAAAAAAATGATAGCAAATTATGGACGACACCTTCTTACTGTACATAAAAATTTAGCGGAAGTGAAGAAGATCATTAACTTACCAAAAGGTATAAAAAAAACAGTAATATATTTGTAACATATACTAAATTACATTAAAATATAACTTCAGATGTTTATATTTATCACATAAGTATATTGCTTGGAAATATGATGCACCATTATACTGCAATATACCACTTCAATGATGGAATGTAGAAGATTTGTGTGATATATATCATGCTAGTTATATTAATTGTTTGGACATTCATTTTTTCAGTGACTAACTCAAGCAAAATACATTTTATAAATTATACCAGCTGAAGTATATTTCATGAATATGGTATAATACCAAAACTTTCATTGATTTGTTAATATTCTCAAATCTTTTGTTGATATATATATTAATAGACCATTCCTTTGAAAAACATTTTCGATGTTCTATTATTCAGTATTTTTCTTTGTTTAATGAATGGTAAAAATTAATTAGGTTTCAACAGTTTCAAACTTTGGAAATCAATATTTATTCTGATTTTCGCTTTTTCAGACTCTTCAGGCTATAAAGCAGTGTACAAGTAATAAACCATTAATTTGATGCTATATGCACCCAGATTAAAAATTATAATTATAAATAAAATATTTTCCTACGTTCTAGTTCTTTTAAAGTGTCAGTTTTCAATTATTAGAAGTCTACTTTAGTTAAATAAAACTTATGTAATTGAAAAACAAAAATATTGTTGAGATTAAACTAAAGAGGTGTATATTGTGTAATATATTGAATATACATTTCCATGAGTAATCGATGATTATTCTATAGAAATAAAACCTTTTGCTCCTTTTTTTTATAATTTTTAGGAAATCAACTGAGACTTCAGAAAATAAACGAAATTAGATGCAAAGCACAATTTGTTCATAATACAAGAGAAAACACTGGATCTCTTGTGGTGAAAAGAAGACCAAATGTAGAAAAATTAAGAGATGCCAAACATTATAAACATTGTCCAGCTTGTGGGGAAATGTTTTCTAAACTATCATTAAGGGTGCACTTCAAAAAATGTATTAAAAGTATTATCCCATGTAAAAATGTTTTCCATGAGAGCAAGAGAAAAGTAATGAGCGTACATAATAAGGCCAGTAACCGACTGATAAAAGAGATATTAGTTTCATGTAGGGAAGATGATATATACGAAAATTTCTTATTTGATGAATTATGTATATTGTATGGGAATAAGTTGGTCAGAAAATACAGAGATAATCGTAATAATACGATGATAAGCCAAAGAATACGTGAAATGGGTAGATTCATTAAAGAGTTCAAGAAAATCAATCCAAATGTTTCAGACCTTCGAGACATTTTGGACCCTATACATTATGACACTATTGTTAAGTCAGTAAACAATCTTGCTGGATTAGGAGAAGATAATGGAAAATACAGGGCACCTTCCACAGCATATAACTTAGGTCTGCATTTAAAAGAAATAACTCGACTCTTAGAGAGCGAGTGTATAAAAGAACAAAACTTGAAAAAGAGAGAAGAAGTGCGAGATTTAATCTGCCTTATGAAAGAAGGATTCTCAACAGATATCAACAAAACCGTATCTGAGAACCAGATTGAAAATAGAAGGCTTAAAAGAGTAACTATACCATCTAAAAAAGATGTAACATCTCTGTATAAATATATTACAGAAGGAGTGAAAAACAACTTTGAATGCTTGAAAGAGATTTATTCGTATAAACATTGGAAGGATTTAGCTGGTTTCACTTTAATTAATATTCAATTATTCAATCGTAGGCGTGCTGGGGAAATAGAACTGATAAAAATTGATGATTTCAGGACGTAAGTGCTAGCACATTTTATTGTAAGTGAGAATTATGTAAGAAATTTTTTTTTGCAGCTTTCGTTATACTGATTTGAATGAAGAAACTGTTAAGAGCCAGAACCAAGAAATCAAAGACATTGCTAAAGATTTTGGGCGATTTTTCATTAGAGGAAAACTCAACCGCACTGTTCCAGTTATACTGGATAGAACATTAGTTGACAGTATCAATTTAATACTAAAATATAGAGAGATGAGCAGGGTTTCTCCTGAAAACCCTTATGTTTTTGGTATCGAAGGCAGAAACAAATATTCTCATTTGCGAGCATGCAAATTAATGCGAGTTTTTTCTGAAGCTTGTGGTGCTGCAAATCCAGAAGCTCTTAGAGGAACTGAACTAAGAAAACAAGTTGCCACTCGTTGTTCAATGTTCAAGTTATCTGATCCGTTAGTGGAACGAATAGCTAGCCATTTAGGCCATAAGCTTGACATCCATAAAACAATTTATCGACAACCTGAAGAACTGGAGGTTCCAGAAATTGTTCCTATTCTGAGGAAATGTTTAGGAATAGAAGATGAAGATGAAAATGAATCAGTAGAGAAATTCAGTACCACTGTGCCTGACGATTCTTCAGTTTCCGAACATATATTTGAAAGCAATGAAAATAAATCAATAAGAGACAAGGATAAATCTTTATTGATATATAACAGAAATTCTTCAAAATATTTAACAACTTCTAAGAGAGTATCTTGGGAAACCCCAGAAAGAGAAGCAATAAGCAACTCGTTTCAAGATTGTATAGAATATGGTGTATTACCAACATACGAAGAATGCAATGCTGTGAGAGAGGAATATCCTTGTTTAAGAAACAGGACACCTCCACAAATTAAAGCATTTGTTGCTTATCAGACTAAGAAATTGAAGAAAAATTCAGGAAACAGTAAGTTAATTCTTTCAGTTTTAACATGGCATATTTTCAAATGTTTAGAGGAGGGTGTTATGTTTTGATTTATTACTATGTTCTATATAGAATGTTTGAATACCTTAGTTGTTGAATTTAATTATTAGTGATCAATTAATTGAGTTTCTAAAATATTAATCAATTCTACTATTGAAGTGGTAATTTATGTCATTATGATCTTTATGAAGGAAGTATAAACCCGCTTTAATAAGACATCTGTAATTGCAGTATCATTATGAAGTTCCTTAGTTTTATTCTCTTGAAATATTTCACATATTTTCAAAAATGAATTCCATTCATTACACATTACACACATGCAGTATTGTAAATGCTCCCTATGGATTTTTATTTATATAATATATTAATGTAATTGAAGAAGAATTCCATAATTTTGGAAATATTTTGTCATATATTGGATTAATCCTTAACAATAATAAGCCTTCAAGGCTTGAAATTATGAAAGATTTCAATTAATCATAGTTTTAATAAAAAGTCTTGAGAAGCAGTAAAATAATAAGTCAATTAGTCTAGCTCTTTCAGGTGAGAAATTTTGAAAAGTATTCAAATATATTTAGTCGTAATGGTTTCCCAGAGAATGATCTTCATGACATGCAGAAATCATTGGCGTAGAGCATGTTAGTTTCTAAAAAATGACAACTATGTCAAAATGTTTAGGAAATCCAAATTAAAGTATGTATCTGATGTTGAAACAAGCTCAATATTTTAAAAATTTATATTTCAAACTACTTTAAATTTGAATTGAAGTCGAATTGGATACAATAATTGTATTCTGAAATTTATATGAAGATCAAGGTTAGGAAGCTATAGTTTTTTAAAATGTTTTTGAGGCATATTGTTCAACATTCATAATTGATCATTCATATACACAGTTCACATAATAGATAACCAACTTTCATGTAAGACAAAAGTAGCAAAATTTTGAATATGTAAAGAGCATATTATGGTGTTGCCATTAAAAATATTACAACTTGGTGGATTAAAAAATAATTTTTTTTCAGCAACTAAGAAGACATGGAGCACACCAGAGAAACATCTAGTACGTATTCATTTCAAAGACTTTCTTAAAAGCAAAAAACTACCATCTTTGAAATATTGCCAACAAATTATTTGTACATTTCCTGTTTTTTCATCACGAACACCTCAACAAATGAAAGCATATGTTTATAATATAAATAAAAAGAATAAAGATGAATAACTGAGAAAAATGTGTTTTGTGTACTGACAATTATGTTTTGTGATTTATGTAATAAAATTTTAATTACACTTTCATTGATTTCAATCATTATAAGGAACTGAATAAGGTCTAAAGTTCAATATGTGGAAATCTTGAAAAAAAAAAATTTAAATATTATTTAGGAACTTTGAATAGCAGCCAGAACATGTTTGGGATAGTTCAAAGCATTTGTGTAATATCGTAAAATTCAGTTTTAAACAAAGCTACGATTATATATTCATTTCATCTGTGTAAAAAGCATTAAAAAACGCATGAGCTACGAAATCCGCAAATTTCGCACGATACTTATTAACTGAATTTTCATTGTATATATTTTGAAATTCAATCTATAATAAAAATTTATTACTAGTAGTAGCATATTTATATATTTGCCTTAGATTGAGCAGTTCAAGCATGATCAGCTAATCTACCTCAAGGCAGATTACTTTATATAGTTATAACATGTAAACTTCCAGTGTTTTATCCATAGATATATACTTACTCTAGACCGCTAATCCCCTTTCTTTACGTGTTATGTTAAAAGAATAAAAGTGTTGTAAATGTAAATTGTATTCCTCAATGCGCATGTGCATGACCAGTCTCTTTTTTCTGCTGCGTTGACAAATTTCATAAACTTACCTTAGTAGTAGAGATTTAGTTATATACCATAGATTTTTACTATGGTCATTTCTGTGAAACATATGCGAGCTCCCGTTTAATTATTTAAAGTCGGCAACAGTGTAGAGAGACTCCATTGTCGTCATTGATACGGATCAGAGACGGTTTCAGATTAATTTACTTGAGTGGAACCTGGAGGCAGTTTTCGTCGAAAACAAGGAAAATTCTTCTGGTGTTAGTCTTCATATTTCTTGCACTCCTACTATTGAAATTGGAGAAATGGAAGATAGTTATTCATGAAATTTGCCTATGGTTAATTAATATTATTTCATAAAATTGATATATTATATATAACACAAAGGTTTTTTTGAAAAAACTCTTCATCTTTTTTAAATGCTAAAATATCAGAAATTTTATATAATTGCCATATTCAGTAGTGTTTCAATTCCAATTTTTGAAATAAATAAGTCTGGTTTCAAAATAATATTACAACAAACGAACAATAATCATTTTCTGGTAGCAATTTCATTTTTATTGAAGATAATTTCTGACATAATGTGAGTATTCTCATCTAAGTTTATTATTATTCTATCCAAGCTTTCCTTTGAGTGTCACCACTCCATCCACTGACTCGCCCAGAAGTGTAAAGAGATCACTTGAAGATACGTCAACCGACAGTGAAGATAATGAAGGACAATTGAAAAGAGCCAGAAGATAAATCAAAAGTAAGTCAGTTCTTAATTTTATCACTGAAATATTTTTCTTGAAGTTTGTTCCGTCATCCCTTTTCACCTCTACCAGTATATAATATAAACTACCAGTATTGAAGATTCATTTCTCTATTTGAATGATTTAAAATATTTAAAAGTGTTTTTTCTTTTTTAGTAATATCAAACTCCATAAAATATCCATAGAAGTATTTTATGTGTATTACATATTATGAATTTGAAGCTGGCAAATGTTGGAAAAACCTTGGCCCAGAAAAAAAGGAAAGAAGAGAGTCACCAACCTAAAGCACATAATAGAGGTGTTGAAGAGAAAAGAGTTTTTTCTGAAAGTGGCATTGAATTGATATAGCCGACAGATATGGAAATGTCGAGATCTATTGCTTCCAGAAGAACGCGTTATATTTACAACTCTGTATTTTTCTCCTTTTATTCTATGAATAACATGTATGTTGGTCATGTACATTTCGAATTGTTCAAAATATATTGACTAAAGTGTATTTGTAATAATCTTTTTAATCTATTGGAGAAAACAAAGTACATTAAAAAAAATAACATAATATAAAGTTATAAGGAAGAAAGATATAAAGAGATACATACATTAAAGTTTAGGATTCCTCTTATAAAGATTGGTAGTTAATTAAACAACTGTATACCAGTATAAGATAGACTCTTTTTGAAAAAAAGTTGTAGAATAGGGGATCGGACAAATTTTCAGAAAGTGTTTTAAATTAATCTTTATGGATACTTATTCCCATAAAAAATGAAATTTTATTTATTTATAGCCTTTTAGGTACTCAAAATCATGTTTTAATATTGTTTGTTTAAAAATCTCGCCAAAACGCCACTTTATGTCGTCTGTGAGCGCGTGACGTCATTTGTGTTTTAATAACTCAAGCTGAAAGCTCATAAGCATAAGTTCGTGAGAATTTTCGTTTCGTGGAGTACCTTCTTGATTTGTTGTTATGGAACGAAAAAAATATCGTTGGTGTGCAGTACCTCAATGCACGAACACATCAAAAACTACTCCAAATAAGATTGGCTTCAGTATAGAATAGGAAGCTCTCGAAGACAGTAAATTGGCGAGTGATGCCCAAGAAGTAAATACAACTTTGCCTGCTAGTAAGTACTTATCAGACCAAAATATATCTATTTCTGTCTGCGAGTGTGTAATTTACTCGCTTCAAGATTTAGACAGGTTAACAATAATTACCTTTATCTTTGTTTTAGGTTCACCTGTAGAAGTCGTAGTCGAACATCGGCCAAAAAATCAAGATAAAGGAGTTCAAGTTTTTGTGAAGAGTACATACTTCAGAAGTCAACAAAAACAAAATTCAAATCCCATAGTATTGCAACATCACCATCCAAAACATGTACAACTGTATCAAGATCACCCTTCAAAGAAGAACATATAAAGCTAGCTATGCCAAGTACTTCCAAAATCCACAAAAAATTACTTGTAGATAGATCTGATAGTGACACATCACTATGCAGCCATTCAATATTTCCACAATCATCACCTTCCGTTGAATCATTACAATTGAAATCACTGTCCGAAACCAGTAGCTCAAATGAAGAGGAAGCTATATTAGAAAAGAATAGAGAAGCAAAGGAAGCCATAGACAGTATTTGTAAAAAAATTAAAGCCAAACCACAATTGTATATTGGAAAACCTAATAACTGTTACTTTTTAAATTTAATACCAACATACCTATTGAGAACATATTAATGAGTTTTAAAAAAATAAGATTGAATACAACATTCTCAGAACTTTCTGATCAGTTTGGAATATCTACATCATATGCTGGCAAAATATCTAAAAAATGTATTCCAATGATTTCTGATGTTCTTAAATCCTACATTGTAAAACTAGATAAGAAAATAATTAAGACATCCCTTCCAATCGCATTTAGGCATACAATACAATAAAGTCAACTGCATCATGAACTGTTTTGAAATTGAAAAGCCTTCTAAATCAGTACATCAGGCATTAAGATGGTCTGAATATAAGAAAAGGAATACAATCAAATACTTAATATCAAGTACACCAAATGGTTTGGTATATTATATATCATCAGGATATGGAGGACGGATAAGTGACACTTTACTCGTGGAAAACTGTGAATATCTTGACCAACTAGAGCCTGGAGGTTGTGTTTTAGCCGACCGTGGTTTTAAACAAATTGAACAACCATTAATCCAAAAAAAATGTCATCTATTAAGACCCCCAAGTGTGGTTCAAGGGGCTAAATTAAGTAAGAAAGAGGCTCATCAAACTATGTAGATTGCAAGCTTAAGGATCTACATTGAGAGGGTTATTCGAAGAATACAGGAATTCTCTATGTTGAAACCACATTCTCTGTTAAACACAAAGTTGGTTAATGTGCTAGATGAATGTGTCATTATAGAGTGTGCTCTTATAAATTTACAGGACCCCATTGTATACTAATCTAGTTCTAGTTTAGCCCACAATCTATTCGGTAGGCATGGAAATTTTTTAGAAATGAGTTTGTTTAGTATTGCATTTTTTATATTCTGTTGATATCGGCATATTTAATAGCCAACTCGCAATTGTAAATGAAATTAAATACTTAGGATTTATTATAGACCATCAGTTAACTTTGAATAAGTATGCGGAATATACTATTAGAAAGATATGTAAAAAAAAAATGTATTTTTTCTCTAGAATTTTAATATCTTTATCAACCTTTGCTAGATTAACATGTTACAATGGTATAATAAGGCCACAGTTTGACTACTGTGCCACATTGATGTATCTATTTGGCCGAAATCAAATAGGACAAATGAAGAAATTACAAAATTGAGGTATGACAATTATTTTTAAATGCAACCAATATACCCCTATTGAGTTTATGTTAAATACCCTACAGTGACATAAGAGACTGTATTATTTGAGCATGATTTTTATTTACAAAATTATGAGTGGGATACAACCAGCCTTTCTTAGCAGATATTTAGTACGAAATAGTGATTTTTAATATAACATAACACAACAACATGTGATACATTTTATATATCACGAACAAATTACAAGAGCGGAATGAATTTGTTGTTCTTTAAAGGTCTAGCTAGCTTTAATAAGATACCTGATAGAATAAAAAATGTAAGTTCCTTAAAAGTGTTTGGAAGGTTATTATTACAATATATCAAGTTGTAAGGCATGAAGTACTGTGAAATTATTTATGTTTGTATAAATCATTTATATATTTATAACTATATATTGTATATTAGGATTTCTAAAATAAAGTCTACATTATTATTATTATTATATTTTCTATGTAATTATTGTAATGCATTCAATTAATCAAGATTAATAAATAAAACAAATAAGTATATGAAGCCATAATGTATTTTATTTCGTGCTGTTGTATAATATTGGATATATATTTTTCTCCCAAAATTTGTACACACTGGAAAAGTAATCAGTAATCAAATTCTCATCATATGTAACTTAGAGTACTTCCACATTATTTGTGTCTTCAAAATTATAGTCCGCAACACAAAAATAAGTTAATTTCAAATTTGTTACATACATTTGGACTTGCAATTGAGCCATGTATTTTTACGTAACTTTTCCATTTAATATAATGTTTATGAGTTTTTTCACTAGAGGGGCATTTTATTTCAATGCAAATCTCACTGTCACAAATACCATCAGGTGTACCAGCCAGGAAAGTAACAACCTGCTTTTATGTTGTGCCCGAGTATTCCCTTCAATAATTTTAATATTTTCTTCTGAAAAATACTTGGATATTTTGTTCAAAAATGAACCACAGTCACTTTCATCACAATTTTCTAAAATTAAATAATGTAGTGAAAACTTCTAAATATCATTTGTTCTATTATTATTGTAGTTGAATAACCCACAGTTAGTTACACCTCGGTTTGATGCTTCTTGGAGAAATTGTGACAGAAAATCACTTTGCGATGCAGTCCGCGTAGCTTGTTGTATTTTAACAGTGGACAGATCTTTGGTAGTCATGTATTTAATATTGGTACCAACTTGAGCCAGTTTTGATTTCTTCCAGTAACACTGAATTTCTGTACATGATGGTTCTTCGCTTCTTCTGTGTACCCACATCAGGAAAGCTACTGAATGTTTGCAACCGCCTGTAGATGCAGCACAATCATGACACTGGACGCTTACGACTTCACCTGCTTTTTCATCTACTATCATAGTCGCTGCATACGATTTTGAATGAACTTTATGTTCTGGACACACCTTGCATTTAATGGTACATAACTCGGAATCACGCCGAAGTTGTACATATCCTATAGCATCGTCGCCGTATGATTGTCTTGCTGATCTGAAAAAAAGGGAAAGTAAACTACATTTTTCCTCAGACGTGCCAAAAAAGATGTAATATTCTTTGAAGTTAATACTTTTAAGGTTATATTTGGTTTGTTTTTTAATAGTATTTTTTCAAGTGCCAAGGTGGTAAATAATATATTATAGTAGTATAGTTTTAATACTTACACAGAAGTTTTCACATTTCGGAATTCAGCGTCACAAAAGTCTGAATTACTTGCAAAGAAATTGCAAATCATAAACATAATCCACTCTGGGAAGATTTCGATTGTCGGCTTTCGTAAATCCTGTTTCCATTATGAAAAACTGGAGAAACACCACGTGACAGTTTTTAAATCGATTACTGTATCCTAATTTATCAGTAATCTGTTAGCAACTTTTAGAATTTCAACAAAATTATGCAAATAACTGGGTGAACTATTAGTAGTTACTACCCGTGCAGTCAATGGTTCCACACAGATGACGTCACGCGCTGTGATTGGTGTTTCAATACTGATTCAAAATATTGTAAATAACAACATTTTATTTCTTCATTTAAAAATATTTAGATGAGTTATATTAAAATATTATTCGATAAATAATCATAAAACAGTATATTTATTTTATCTAAGTACATTTTAGATATTAATCTGATTATTGTCCGATCCCCTATTATGAGGCTTTATTTGAAGAAGATTATCATGCCTGGTCTGATAGTTACGATTGTCAGAAGTCGTTCAGATTGTTTTTGATGTTTTGAATTTTTAACTAGGTTCTTTCAGTTGTTCATAAAACGTTAATTCATAAATTTACCGGCCACCTCTATATACACTAACTGCCATTATATACACTTATTGAAATTTTCGCAACATACTGCCTCCTTTAACAATACGCAACTGGTTAAATAATGTTTAAACATTTTTTTACGCACTTGTTCTAAACAGTACAACTTTACGCAATGTGGAAAACTCATTTTACGTAATATCCAAGAAAGAATATGTTTCATAAATTTCACTAAAAATGATCTTCTCACGGCATTTATTATTTTGTTATGTTATTGCTTTAGCCGATGAACTTATCGGATATAATCAGCTGCTTTAAAAAATATGTCCACTGAGAAAAATTTTGTGTTCCATACAAATTTGTAGACCTGAACCCAAAATAACAAATCTTTTTCATTTTCTATAATAAATCCTTTCAAAATATCACTGAAACCCTGGTAGAAATGAAGCTGGTTATGATCATGCGCACCGAATACTGTCTCCAACTTTTTACAACACTTTCTTCATTGAGTTGGCATTCTAGAGTACAGATAATTATTGAGATTTCTATGGTTTTATCAGTGTCATTAAGTATTACCAGAAATTCATTTGTCATTTTACAACAAATGATGCGTGGGCTTTAGAATATAATGTGAATTCGGATAATATTCTTTTTTTTTTCATGACTAAGTATGTATAGGATATTTAAGATTAAGAGTCAACAGAGAGGGGAACGTGTTGGAATTTATGTTTGAGGAATGAATAAAATGGTTTTGAAAAAGGTTCATTTATGGATATCTAATTATCATTGTTAATTTCTTGCTTGTATTAGTACTGTACATGCATGTACAGTACTAATACTGATACTGTCTACTGATAAAAAATATTCCTACTTCTAGGATCAGTTCTTAACTCATCAGTTTCAGTAAAGGTGCATCTAAACGAGCAATAGTTTTACTACAATACTGGCAACAATAGACAGCCATTATGACAACATTGAATGAAGCAGATGTGTATCTCGGAAACTTTGTTAGCAAGAGTATGGCCCGTAAATTTGTTTCGTAAACGGGCTACACAATCGGAACATAATAAGCGATACGCGCCCTACCGGTGTCGAATATTACTAACGCATGGGCCATAGATTGCTTTGTTTACATCTATTTACGTGTATTTTATATGAGAAGTTATTGAGTTTTAATTGTGTTTAATTTTGTTTGGGATCGTTTACAAACGTTCAGAAGAGATGAATCACTATTGTTGGGTATCGTATTGTTCATCTTGGGCAAAAAAACCCGAATATATCTTTCATAGCTTTCTAAAAGCTGGACAATTCCAAGTTGTATTCCAAACAAAGTTGGGAAACAAGGAAATGATGGACAGAAGAAGGGTGTGGATTCATAACTTGAAGATTGAAAAAAGTGTCTGAACATAAGAGAGTTGTTCTTTACAGTTTACTGAGAATAATTATTTTCCCTGCAGTAAGTTTGTGGATTTTTCCATATAGAATTATACCAACTGATGATGTGCAATTTTCAGCTAACCGAAAACGTAGGGTTTTTGAAGTACAATGCTATTCCAACGAAAAATCTTCCACTTTTATGGGAATCTGAACCTGAACCATCATTCAGATATTCTAGATAATTGTATTTTCTTTCGTGTAACAACCAGAGATACTATTGAAATAATAATAAAAAATTATTTTTATTTGCACAGCCAAAATAACAGTTTATCATAACATCAAGAATATGAAATAAAACTTGACTCTATAGCTAGGTAAAAATTGAAATATTCAATTATATAATCAGGAAAACAGAGATTCTATCAAAAAAACCAGACTCTCAGAAGTCCACCGTACTTTTAGGAGAACTGTTATACGTCAGGAAAATTGAAAAAATATAATAACTCATTACGTTCAAACCATTCAAGCAGAGTATTCATGTTAATTCTTCTTTCATTTCATGTTGTGTCTTTCAATTTTGCTGGTAAGTACTTAGTTTTGTCCATTATACTCAAAACCTCTTCAGTTGGTAATGAAAGTAGACATGTCAGAGATGTTTTCTTGAAACTTTTGAATGTTTTTTTGTTTTTTAAATAAATAGATGTTCTATCATACAGCCTTTTCATGATGTATACATAGTTCCTCTTACCAATTAATTTATTCGTCCTCTCCTTTATTTTATTATTGATTTTCATGATCAATGATGAAAACTCATAGTAAATTTCAACTTGATGTAGGTAGGTTATCTACTGTTGAACAGAGATAAAATTGTCCTCAATCCAAACACAATAAATCACAGGAAAATACAAAGTCCAAAAAAAAACACAAATGACGATGATAAACGTTCGAAAACGATATGAACGTAAATACCATTACAAACAATGTAAACAATCCGTTAATGGCCCATGCTCTAGTACCGATATTAGCCGTTTCGGCGCTACGATCTTAATTTTGGACGCCATCATACGCGGCCTATATCGTGTTGAACGAAAATTCAAAGAAAAAAAAAGAGAAGATTGTGGATTCGACCCTACTTCAATAGGCGTGAAACTTTAGATAACATGTCTAGAAATATGATTTGACAATAACTTATTCAAAAAATTTTCAAGAATGTCAAAGGGTGACTTCGAATTATTTTCAAATACAATAGGACCAAAAATATTGATGAGTTTTTTCTACTTCTCATCACATAAAATCTCAAACTTTTCAGAAACAACAGCCCATCCGTCTTTTCTTACATTTCGATTTTTAACTCAGGGCTTACAATTATTTCGTCAATAAAGTTCATATTCCTCTCATTGGACCAAGTATTAACCAGTGTTACTCCAAAATTTTCTAAAACAACTGCAAATAATTTTTTGAATTTCGGGTTTACTCAAAATTCTGTGTTAGAGTTCTGCTTTACTATTATACTACTAATTTAATAGATACCAACAAAATAAACGAAAGTGTACAAGGTATACGGACACTTGTCCGGAGAAAACTATATTTGTAATATTTCTGATGAAATTGTGATGTAATTTGACTTGACATGTCTGATATGTTCATAGGAGGCTTTGATTTCAGTGTAAATAATCTCGTTCTGGAGATAGTTGAAAATTTCCAAAAGTAAAAAATTTGTCACTTATTCTTTCTTAGAGAAACCATTTTTCAAATAATCATAATAAGGCTTCACTTCACATTAACGATATCGATATTGTCAATACTGTCACATTGAGGGTTGAATATCCAATATCGCTATGTCAATGATTGTATCAATAAATGTGCTTAGTATAAAACGTTCGTTTTCTCCATTCAGATAAGCTCTGTCCAAATGAATCTTCGTGGAGTTGTGCTTGTTGAAAATAGGGACAATCGAAATGAAGATTGTGTAGCCATTATGTACGTCGGGAGTATTCGTCAAATATAATTTGAACGTGTGAAACTCTTGTTCTTGACCTACGAGACTACATGAAAATAAGTGTTTTGAATAATTTTCCAGTCTGCCATAGCACAGATTCTCCTCACTAAATATATGCAAGTTGTTAACATGACAATTGAAGTACAGAAAGCGGGAAAGGCATATTAAATGATTTAAAGTAAACGAAAAATTAAGAGTAATATTTTATTTATTTAAAGAAAAAAAAATTTGAATTCAAATTCCTTCACTGCTTTGAAAGTGTGGAAAAGAGTCGCCATAGATAAATTCTGATTTTGGTCGTTCGTAGGTTACGACTGTGAATACCGTAGCAGTAACCGAGTATAAAGAACTTTATTGACCTACTCATTATCACTGACAATGTAAACGCCTCTTTTTAATGTTGACTCTACGAGTTCAAAAAATCCTGGATTTCATCATACTTAAGCAGAGAACAAAGATCTATGTTCTCTGACTATAACAAGCAATGTAGTCCACATAAAAATATTGCTTTTAATGACACAAGTAATAATAATTTTTAATGATATAAGATAATTATCTGTTGCATTTAAACAAATACACTGAAATTTATTGATTATTTTGAAAATTACCAAATACCACGCTTATAATGAACGATAATTATGTATTACTTTTTTCTACGAAAGTATAAAGGTTTCATGAATTTGTAATAACTATATGATATTTATAATTAGGTATATTCTTACTAAAAGAAAACATTTTCAAACATTAATCTATTTGTAATATTCAGCATTGCAGCTTTCTTTTTCCTTATCGAATGTAGGTATCTTCAATTATTCACATAATCTCTGCATGCCTACAAGTCGTATATTTCTCGTATAGTTCTTCAACCTTCATGCATATAATATATATATATATATATATATATATATATATATATATATATATATATATATATATATATATATATATATATATATATATATATATATATATATATATATATATATATATATATATACATATATATATATATATATATATATACATATATCCTAATAATTATTAACGGGGTAGTTCAGCCTTCAGTTATATGAAAGAATACTCTCTAGAAAACGTCCAAGCTTTCGTCAATGTTCTTTGACTTCTACAGGGCTACAATTACAAAATCAACATTAAAACAATCAACATCATTATTATTTATTAAAATGATCAACATCCATCAAACTCACATTACCTGTGAGTTTAAAAACGACCAAACTTGAACATATACATAAGTTTGTTATAACGAAGTCCCGTACGTACAACCACTTACCTCAGAACTGTCAAAGTTATTTTGAGGTAAAACGAAGGATGCAAAAAGAAACCACCTAATAATATCCTCTATCTTTGCTAGACTTAAAGAGCCAGTTCTTAATAGGTTCAAGTCTGATGTTGTGTATAAAATACCATGCACCAACTTTGAAGCAGTATACATCGGTCAAACGTCACATAACTTACACCCTAGAAGCACAGAACATAAAAGTGACACGAAAAATCAAAATAAAGATTTCCCCCCCTTTAACGATTCACGGGGCATAATTTCAGCTATGAAAACACCAAAATATTGGATCAAGAACCCAATTAAAAGAAGCGGCTTTTTTTGGAAATGTACCATATACAAAATCACCCTGAAGCTCTTAATAAAAAATCAGATACTTCCAAACTGAGTAATATTTATACGTACCCATTTAATAAATTTAATATTTTCCTCTATAGATGAATAATTATATTCCGGCGTATGGCTTTTCTCCTACCAGTACACATGTGAATCGCGCGCCATATGTCTATGTATTTGTTCGCGTTCATTTCAGATATTGTTATTATGAGGGTCCCACCATTTAGTTAGTTGCTTCTGGAAAAATTCGTTCTAACATACTTATGTATATGTTCATGTTTAGTTATTTTTAAACTCGCAGATGATGTTAGCCATATGAGCTTCAAAACGGTGAATATATTACACAAAGTGAACAAGAAAAATTCTTCTATCATTCAAAAAACAACTTTCCAAGGGCAGCTGGTTATATGTACTCAGCTACGCGGAATCACAATCTAACGGTGAATTATAGAAAACGTCAAGTCACCCCGACAAAAAATCTGCAAGGAGCTCTTTCGATGTTATTAGATCTCATCAGTGAAGCTTATTCGTCCCGGAAACGGAAGGAAAAAGGAAACACACGTGTTTCATTCCTCCCTGAAGTATGTGTCAGGGAGGCGGGCAGCTTGAGTTTGGGATTAACTCCTTCAGCCAGATCAGATACACTTGTATGTACAAGTGCATTAAGGATAGGCGAGACGGGATATTTATGGAACATAGGAAGTGTGGGTAGGGTTCAGAGGATTAATACTGGCCCAGCATTCGCCTTATAAGTTTGCAAGCAGTGACTTACATTACCATGAGGAAACCTCTGAGAAAAACTCAGGGCAGACTAGTCGGCCCCGGGGTTTGAACCCGATACCTCCCAAATACTAGCCAGCGTACCTAACATACTCGACTTACTAGCTTGGTAAACGTCCCGGAGTGAGTTAACAAATTTTTCGTAATCCCATACTGTTATTTTGATTTAATGGTATTCAGATGACAATTGAAAAGTCAGTGTTAACGACCGCCGTCCGTTATAATTTCATAACGGCCGGCGGCCGTTAAGAAATCACTTGTTCAAATATTTATTTCAAAACATCATTCTGCTTACAATAACAATATTGAAATCTTGGCCCACAGCGAGTTGGGAGAATAAACCTCTGATTTTCATTTCTCATAGGCTAATAATACATCTTCATTAACCACCTTTCTTTTTTTCTTGCTTTTACGCAACATTTCAAAATTTTCATATTTTTTTTGATATCGCTTGAGTTATTTTCGGCAGTTAATCAACACTCGCTGCACTGCATATGATTCTCCCAATATTTCTAAAGGAATTTGATTTTGTTCCTCAATTTCTTCAATTTCATCCATGGTCGTCGTTAAAGCGAACTTGAAAACACAAAAACCTGACGTTGTTTATAAAACTGTCAAAATGTTCCATGACAATAGAGTGCACGACGTTGGGATTTTTCTTTAGAATTGCGAGGTACGGGTTTTTTCGGAATCAAAATATAATATTTCAACGGGATTACGAAAAATTTTTAACGACACACGGCCGATACGCAAATAACGGATTCGGTTAGTTATAATCCTCGGCTGCGCCTCGGATTACAATATCCAACCTCATCCGTTATTTGCTACATATCGGCCTTGTTACGTTAATAACTATATAATTGTTCCCCAATACAAATTGCGGTCGGACTACTATCTGGATAACACCCCAGAGCGCCCTCTAATAGAGATATCGGAAACCAACAATTCACCACTTAGATCGAAATTGCAGATTCCCTTGGATAGTTAATTGATGATATTTTTTTCATTATTAACAAATTTTCCTTGTTCACTTTATGAATTGGTTAGCGTTGAAACATCAATATGGTTACCAATCAACGATTGAAACAATATACAACTAGCTCAACATATACAGAATCGCCTATCATCCGATTGTAGTAGTAACTACGCAAAAAGCCGCACCTTTTTAGACCTCTTAGAAGAAAAAGGTAGGTATATACTATATTACCATCTACCAGATTATTTCGTCGCATTTACTATTAGAGTCAATGGAAGTAATGGTTTGAATAAATACTAATTAAAAAATTTGTCATATCAAAATAAGCAATAATCCACTGTTAGAAATTTATTTGAGAAATCTAAAATAATCTATCAACTTTTCACTCAGATCTTAGCAATATAAGTTCAGATAGGTACCCTCATATTTGCGTTCATCCTTAAAGGGGTGAATGTTAGAAACATCAAGATGTTCATCGAGAAACGGTTAAAGCAATAGATATGATACTGATGGGACTCTCAAAAATATTGAAACAGTAGTCTATTATGTTTTGTACATTGGTGATAATACATTCTTGATTCCAAAAGTTTCATTGGAACTGATTCAACTGTAATATTATTTTTTATTATTTCTGTACTTTTATTACTTCTGGGTACGATAAATTATATTTTTATATTCGAAATTCATAATAAATTCTTCCACTATAAATAGACTCAGATTATTCGAAATTCACTTTTGGTTTTCTTTTCTATGTAGTCATATAGTATACAAGTAACTATATTTTGAAAATACTTTTTCATGATTTTTCGTCTTTTAGTAATTTAAATAATTTATCAACTATTATATGAAAAGTTCAACTCCTAGGGTTATAATATAATATATGTTTCACATTATTCAGAGTCGAACTCCATATGAAATATACTAATGAAATATTCTGGTGCCTCTATTTTCCCAAATGTAATTTATTATATCAATATGGACTCATTCAGTGATAGAATCACATACATTATAATTGGAAAATTATTGAATTATTAATAAATTTAACACATATGTTTCCTTGTGCTGGTTAAACTTATCTGCACGGCTCAAAAATTTCTAGGAATTTAATATATTAAAAGTTTCCTTTTTTATAATCATTACACTGCTCTGTTTTTTAAATGAAAAAATTGATTTAGTAAATTTTATTACGGTTTGCTATTAAAGCGTGATTTCTCAAACCATAATTTATTCTGATGAACAAAAACTAAATTTGAATTTACTATTTAGTTTATTATCACAAAAATACTTTGAAAAATATAACACTGCGATTGCAATTTCGGTCACTAGACCATCATCGGGCAGATTGAGTTAAGAACTGAATACAGAATTATAGATTTGCGCTTACGGGTGGGAAAGAATTATTGCAGGTACCTAAATAGACAAGAGAAACACAACTCAAGAATTGCTAATAGATGTGGATTTCCCAAATTGGTACAATGAAATGTTCTTAGAAAAATCATTATTGTTTGAATATACTAAATATAGGAGAATGTATCAAGTCAATCTGGTCGTTCAGTAAGATATTTTTTGCATTATGATTGAGTTTAAAAATTTCTAATGATTCTAAGTAAGTAAGTTTGGTTCCTTTCGGTAATTTGTGCATAATTTGAAAGTTATCTACTTGTGGAAACGGGTGGTGGTTTTCACGGCAATGATTTGAAAACGTTGAATCCGTTTTATTTTTCAAAAAGATTGTTGGTGTTCTTTAAATCTTGTCTTGAACGATCCAGTCTGACCTATAGGTATACACTCCTTTATATACAGGACAAATCAACCTATAAACTCCTGAACTCTCAAATTTTGAAGTGAAATCTTTGGCATTAAATAAAAATTCTGAGATTTTTGTCTTAGGTTTGAAAGCAACTTTAATATTACATTTAGGTATGACATTAGCAACTTTTTCTGATAGAGGACCAAAAAATGTTAAAGATGTGAATTTTTCCGATATATATGTTTTTGGCATAGATACGTTGATGATGTAAGTGCTTGTTTTAAGGGCGAGACAATTAGATCAGTTTTTGAATTATATTAATAGCATTCACCCAAATATAAAGTTTAAAATTGAAAAAGAATTGGAACGACATATAAATTTCTTGAATTTAACTTTTTTTCATAAAAATAATACTTTGAGTTTCGATATATATAGAAAACCAACTTTCACGGATATATGTATTCCGTCGGATTCAAATCATCCTCTTTCCCATAAACTTTCATCTTTTAACTCAATGATCCACAGAGCGTTTTCAATTCCATTATCCATACCAAATTTAGCAAAAGAAATTTCTACTATAAAAATAATTGCTTCAAACGATAGTTTTCATACATTTGATAGATAAAATGATAAACAAGAAACGTAGTCAACTAGCGTACAACAGCATATATCCTCAATCGAAAGTAGAAATATCGGAAAAAATCACATCTTTAACATATTTTGGTACTCTAACAGAAAAAGTTGATAATATCATACCTAAATCTAATATTTAAATTGCTTTCAAACCGAAGATAGAACTCTGAGGATTTTTATTCAATGCCAAAAATATCACTTCAAAATTTGAAAGTTCAGGAGTTTATAGGTTGATTTGTTCTGTATGTAAAGTAGTGTATATAAATCAGACTGGTCGATCGTTCAAGACAAGATTTAAAGAACACCAACAAACTTTTCGAAAAATAAAAAGGATTCAACGTTTCCAAATCATTGCCGTGAAAACCACTACACGTTTCCACAAATAGATAATTTTCAAATTATGCACTAATTACCAAAAGGAACCGAACTTACTTACTTAGAATCATTAGAAATTTGTGAACTCAATCATAATGCAAAAGATATCTTGCTGAACGACCAGATTGACTTGATACATTCTCCTATATTTAGTGTATTCAAACAATAATGACATTTCATTGTACCAATTTGGGAAATCCACATCTATTAGCCCTTCTCGAAATGTGTTCCTCTTGTCTATTTAGGTACCTGCAATAATTCTTTCCCACCCGTGAGCGCAAATCTGTAATTATGTATTCAGTTCTTAACTCAATCTACCCGATGATGGTCTAGTGACCGAAATTGCAATCGCAGTGTAATATTTTTCAAAGTATTTTTGTGATAATAAACGTAGTAAATTCAAGTTTTGTTTTTGTCAATTATAAGTGTTTTCAGGTGATAATTTTTTTGCATATTTGTAACATATAATATTCCATTTTGTTTGCGATTATGTAAGATACTGATGTATATTCTTTGAAGTTCTTGAAGTCTCATCTTAATGATAACGAAGTTAGTTTCATTCATCTTTTAATATTATTTCAGCAAAGTAACCCTTATCAATTTTATCACAAACCTCAAGAGATAAGCAACATGAAAGTAATTTAGTATAACTCTTTCAAATTGAATTAGTGGAAGGGCTCCCTTCAACCGTAATATGTTGAAACGATTTCAACGAGTGAAATTGTAGAATCTTAATTATATATAACGGAATAGACGAAAGAGGAGATACGTTGAGTTTCCGATGTGATATTTCAATAAAAACATTTCCTCCAACTTTTATACTACTTATCTCATGTAAAATCTGCGTTTATTCAACAATTTGGAAGAAATGTGTAAAAAATTGAAGGAAAATGATGTTTTTACCGGTGGTGCGCGGGTGCTATTGCATAATAATTAATTGAAATTGCTCGAAAATCCGAAGGTGTCAAACAATTTCTTTCACAAAATTTCTTCAATTTATCCGTATTTTAACAACAAAAAAATCCGACGCTCGCTATATGCCATACTTCTCCGGTGGTTGCTAAGGCCCACCATACTTTTCTGAAAATGTTTTTTTAAAATTTATTTCTTACAGGCGGATTTTTTCAAACAATTGTTTTTTTATTAATCTTGTACGAAAATCACCACGCCATACCATTCCGACGGTCCCAAATACCCGCCATACCCCCTGAAACATGTAATTTTTCAAAATTCGAAAAAAATCAAAATTTCATTGCATTATCTTCGTAAACGAAAAAGTTATAGGGGCCGGTTCCGAGGACAGCCGGTATATATATATATATATATATATATATATATATATATATATATATATATATATATATATATATATATATATATATCTATTTATATTTTATTATATATATATATATATATATATATATATATATATATATATATTATATATATATATATATATATATATATATATATATATATATATATATATATATATATATATAATATATATATATATATATATATATATTATATATATATATATATATATATATATATATATATAATATATATATATATATATATATATATATATATATATATATATATATATATATATATATATATATATATATATATATATATATATATATATATATATATATATATATATTTTTTCTGAACCATCACAGCTAGAGCCCTGAAATTTTTGTTATAAAATTATATAAGTTAGGTTAACATAATTAATTATGAAGTTCAAGGTATCTCATACAGGGTGTTCACAAAATAATATTCTTTGGGTAGAACATAAAAGTGAAATTTATGCATTAATTTCAAATGGGACACCCTATATTTTATAGCAGCATTCAAAGGAAGAACAAATTCCTCAACTGAAAGTTCAATATAATATAATACCTATCTCTAGCGGTTCAAGACTTATGGGCAAAAATCTAGAGAAACTCAATTAGAACAAACATAACTTTTCATTCTAGGCCTGAGGGCTATCATGGCAACGCAAATAAATGTTACCGGTTTGCTCACGTTTAACCTTGAACTTTGGCACATGTTAGACATTAAAAAAAAAATTGAGACTCTAACCAAAATGTGAAATAATAAGAATAACTAGGTATGCAATGCAAGCATAATTGCAAATATTGAGCGAAGCAAGCATTTTTTTCACTGAATTTGAGATTTTCAAGAATGAAAGTCATTCCGTACCAACATGTATGTTCCGATTCTGCGCTCTGCCTGAATGCGGGGATGTCTAGGACACAAACACCTATGTTTATGTCATAACAGAGGAGCATATACCCATTTATGCGCGGACATGTATTGAACATGTTAATCGCAGATTCGGAACGGCCTTTTGTGTCACTATAATTCAAACGGCAATCATTAGCATACATGTTGGTTAAGGACGACATGACTTTTATTTTTGAAAATCTCAAATTCAGTTAAAAAAATGCTTGCTTCGCTCAATATTTGCAATTATGCTTGCATTGCATACCTAGTTATTATTATTATTATTTCACTTTTTGGTTAGAGTCTGTATTTTTTGAATGCCTGACATGTGCCAAAGTTCGAGGTTAAACGTGAGCAGACCGGTGACATTTATTTGCGTTTGCATGATAGCCCTCAGGCCCAGAATGAAAAGTTATGTTTGTTCTAATTCAGTTTTTCTAGTTTTTTGCCCATAAGTCTTAAACCACTAGAGATGGGCATTGTATTATATTGTACTTTCAGTTGAGGAATTTGTTCTTCCTTTGAATGCTGCTATAAAATATGGGGTGTCCCATTTGAAATTAATGCATAAATTTCACTTTTATGTTCTACCCAAAGAATATTATTTTGTGAACACCCTGTATGAGGTACCTCGACCCTCATAATTTATTATGTTAACCTAATCTTATATGATTTTTTAACAAAAATTTCAAGGCTCTAGCTGTAACAGTTCAGGAAAAAGAAATTTTTAATTCGGAGATGTTTGTCGCCAAATTCTTTAAAAAATAATTTTTATTTTGGAAATGGCTCAAGATAGGTATGTCATATGGTCTACAAAAAAGTTTCAAAATGTTCCATAGAATACAAGAATATTAACCCCTTGTTGCATCATGTGCCAAATATGGCACAAACCAATGTTTTACATCTCTTTAATACTTACGTCAGAGCAATATTACTTTATTTGCATGAATTACCATTTCTGGCACATACAAACATATTTCCAAAGAGGCAGCTTCCTCTCTGTAATTATTTCGGAGTTACATACGTTTTTCAAAATGGTGACGATGAATCAGCTGCTTGTCAGTATTATTGTAGATTGAGTAATAGTTTTGAGGTCATCCACGAAGTTTTCTACCCAATAGAAATTGTTTTTGTAAAAAATATACTTCTAGTAACTGCCTCATAGTGGCAAGTACTCGTATTTTTGAATAATTGACATTTTTCATCTAAAAATCCCTTTGTGCCATATATGGAACATTATGCAATTCAAGTATATCTGACTTGACCATATTGTGCCATATATGGAACATTATGCAGTTCAAAAGTATATCTGACTTGACCATATCTGCCGATTATGAATTTAGAAGATGTGAAAGAAATCTTTTTCTGATATATTATGGATCTAGGGTTGCCAACTCTCGACAGGACTAACCCGGGAGAATTTTATAAATCCACTGAGTGGGGGGTGGGGGTGTTGTAAGAAATTGTCAATCAATTTTAAATTTATATTCAATTTGCTTTCGAGCAGTATCTAATATTTGACGGTTTTTCACCATAAAATCATTATCATTAAAGATCGAAGTTTTATTACAGCGACGGTTACGTATAATTTCAGAAAAACCGGAGAAATTATTGTAACCCGGGAGGTCGGGAGGATAACCATTATTACCGGAGTCTCCCGGGCAATCCGGAAGGGTTGGCAACTCTATATGGATCCCAAGTTATTTTATGCATAAAAAAAATTGTAGTTATACATAATTTTGAACAAAATGAAAGTGAAAACAAAATATTCGATGAAGATGAAATATTGGCTGTATAAAATATTTTTAGTTCATAGTGCATGCTGTGCCATATTTGACACAAACCAGTTTTTCT
>JARQZK010002902.1:1017500-1098442 GCA_030704885.1 Cynegetis impunctata
TCAGGTTGTCCATAATTAATGAATAAGTTTAAATAACCTTCATTTGTATAATTTATTTGGGTTGCCATTACGATGATTTGAAATGTCAAATACGATCGTGGTTATCCTAGATCTAATTCTAAATCTCATTTTGGATCTTATTTTTTGAACACCGTGTATGATTATATATCCACATATTATACAAGATCTATTAACAAGGAATCCAACCCCAAGTGAGTAATAAGAGCTTCCTTATAGGAACAATTGAAAATTATATTAGGGCTTGCAATCGTCATTTTTGACATAAAAAATGATATGTCAAAAACGCTTAGACTTAGGGACATGATGCATAAAATCTGCCTAGAAATTTAAGTAGAATTCAAAAATGTAATGACATATTGGGTGTCCTATTTAAAACGAGCGACTTAGGGTATATTTCCGGTATAACTGGAAAAGGCCAATAAGTGAAAATATTTTAGCTGAATAGGCCCCAACACATCGAGCCAGTTTCCAAAATTTCCAATTTTCCCTACATTCAGTTTCTGAGATATGGATCGATGCAGTTCCCGGTGGTCCACACTGTATATATATATATATATATATATATATATATATATATATATATATATATATATATATTCACTTCGCATCAAAATTCACGCACCACTAAAATTTAGGTCAATTTATTTCAAAGTTAATTTTCTCGCGAACTGCTGACTCGATTTAGATTAAAAAAAATTTCATTGTAGCTTAAATCTTCAGAAATTACGTTATGAAGAGAGAGAAAATTTAAATTTGAGTTTTAGGCATATACTGGATGTTTAAAGAAAAACTAGTTTGATGCACAAATTTTGTCACATTGCGTGGGAATTTCCATCAACAGTATTAGGTGTCTCTCTAAGTCAAAATATAGCCTCATCTTTTACCAGCATTTTGTTTTTTTATTCACGTTTTTATCTCACATATTAAATGAAATACGGAATTCAATGTCGAAAAAAGACTTACAGACTTCAATTTGCTAGGAAACATGTGAACTGGACTGCTGAAAATTGGGAACGAGTTTTGTTCACTGATGAGACGAGGTTTTGTCTCTACAGCAAGGACCGATGCTCAAAAATTATTCGACGGTCAAACGAACGTTATTCAAAAAGTAATATTCGTTAAACAGAGTTATTCAATGGAGGCTCTGTGATGTTTTGGGGCGGAATTTCTTTGATAGCTCGTACATACATCATGTCCTTGCATGGAGCACCTTTAAATAGCGAAAAGTACATTGACGAAATTTTGTCAGAGCATGTGGTCCCTATGGCTGGTTGTATTGGAGATAATTTTATACTAATGCAAGATAATGCCAGACCTCATACTGCGAAAATAGAACAAAATTATCTAAATCAGGTGAATATTGAAACCCTAGATTGGCCTCCTGGTAGTCCAGACCTTAACGCTACAGAACATTTATGGGATCTAATGAAAAGCTGCTTAGAGATCATCAACCCCCACCTGCCTCCTTGGATGATGTAGAAAACATTATCGGGGAAATATAGATCAAGCAAAAATTAGACGTCTGGTTCAAAATATGAGTCGCCGATGACAATCGGTTATAAGGAATAGGGGAGATAACACCCGATGTTGACTTTTTATTTTAATGCTTATGATTTTGTTTCAAATTTTTTTAAATTAAATGTTAGTTGTTTAGTCTGTTTTACATTGAATTCATTTAATAAGAAAGATAAATCAGTGAATAAAAAATCAAAATGTTGGGAAAAGATGGGGCTATACTTATATATATATATATTATAAACACCTAATACTGTTTATGGGAATTCCCATAGAATGTGACAACAAATGCGCATAAAACCAGTTTTTCTTCAAACACTCCATATATGCCTAAAACTGAAATTTTAATTTGTTTTCTTTCTATAACGTCGTTTTTGAAGTTTTAGGCTACAATGAAAAAAAAATATCTAAATCGATTCAGCAGTTCGCGAGAAAATTAACTTTGAAATTAACCCAGATTTTAGTGGTGCGTTAATTTTGATGCGAAGTGTATATATATATATATATATATATATATATATATATATATATATATATATATATATATATATATATATATATATATATATATATATATATATGTATATAATGGTTTTGATTTTTAGTGTTGTATATTCTATATATACTTTATTTCAACAGTTTGCAACGAATGGTTTAGGATAAATGATGGAATAGAGTTGTTCTATGAGTTCTTTAATTACTTTAGGAGGTAGTTCTGGCGAGGTTGAGTTTAACGCTCGGTCTATGTAACGATTGTTTCTTTTTTCTGGATTTCGCGATGATGTAAATAATAATCTAAGATTCGATCTCAGTTCTCTTTTTTTATGCACCAACGTGTCAGGAGTTTTTCTTCATGTTTCATCATTGTCATTCCCAGAAAATTAAGTTTGCTCTCCTGTTGTTTCTCCACCGTAAATTTCAATAGTCCGTGGGCGCTATTGAAATCATTCAGAATGCGTTCTGTTTCTTCGTGAGAGTTATTGTAAGACAATCGTCGACATATCTTCTGCACAAGGTTTTCTGTTCTTTATATAACTGGGCAATCGTAATCGATTCACTGTTTACCTGTTTGTAAAAATTATCCTTAAATTGAAAATAACTGTTATTTATATTGAATTGTGTTATTTCTGTAAATTCTTTCTGTTATATTTCTGTGTGCTGTGTCAATTTATTCCAGTTTTTATCGATTACTTCTTTAATTAATCCGGTCGGTATATTTTTATACAGTGATTGTTCATCTAACGAATAGTGATAGTGATTTTCTGGAATTTGAATCTTGTCCAGTTGTTTCTTTAGGTAGACTGAATTTTCAATTCAGTATTTATAGCTATCACCTACTGTTCTCGTTAAAACGTTGCTTGAATGTTCTGATATGTTATATAGCGGTGATTGTATGCAGGATACTAAAGGTCGGATGATTCACCCCCCCATTCCTATTTTTGCGGAACCCTAAAAATGGACTCTAGTATGGCTACCTACTGCACAAATGCAAATTCTTCATATCTGCAAAAAAGTTGAATGACCAGGAAAGAGCAAACTTATAAAGAATTACTCCGACTTCGACTCTTCAAACGGACATACTATCTACACGAGAGGCCTGTGAACCAAGGATTGTGGATTCGAGTCCCACCTTGCTCTTGGGTGTTGTGTATGTCCGGAATTTAGTGGTTCAACAATTAATCTGTTGGGTAATGAGTTAGATTCAAGCCCATTGGCCATTCGGAACCGGCATTAAACTGCAGGTCCTTTGAGTTAAAAAAAAATACTATCTACACGTCATAATATTTAGAACATTGAGCAAATCTTGATGACGTAACTATGGAGACTTGGATGATGAAATATGCATGACGCACGTTTCGGTGAAAGTTCACCTGCTTCATATGCTGATTAAAAAATGAATATATTTCTCTTATATATCCAATACAAAAAAAAAGAAATAAATAACAAACTGGGTAGAAAGGGTAAATACAAAGATGGTTAACAATAGTAAGTAAGAGTGGGAATTTCATTCTAAACTAGTCAGGTAATTCCGCAATTCTGAAAATATTGAGAAGGAGACTTGTAGTGTGATCAATTTGGCTATTTAATAGGATACCTGAATATTTGTATTTATTAATCTGTAATGATTCTTATAGTCTAAGATCCTAGAGCCGCCAGAGGTCACTCATTTTCTCAGGAATAATATGTATGGGCTTAAGTAGTGTTCTTATGTACTTTCAGTTTATGGGTACCTGCTACCTTGTACCGACGGCCAATTTCCAGGTACCAAGTGCTAAAGATGGAAAAACTCAACTCACTTTTCTTATTTTCTCAGTCTTGTTTTTTATATATCATACTCAGGGAACTATTTCAATACCTTATGCAAGCAGCCAGACCGATGGTATGGGCCAAACATCCCGCCAGAGATAAATAAAGTGTCCCTATGACTATGACAGTATGAGCGAAATGTCATCATTTGCTCATTTTAGCGCGATAGTGATTATCTATGCCCGCCGATCTCCCTTCTATACTTACTGTCATAAAATTTCGCTCATACTGTCATAGGGACACATTATTTTTGTCTAGCGGGATGTTTGGTTCATACTTTTGGTCTGGCTGCTTGCATGAGGAATTGAAATAGTTCCCTGAGTATCATATATAAAAATCGAGACTGAGAAAATAAGAAAAGTGAGTTGAGTTTTTTTCCATATTTAGCACCTGATACCTGGAAATTGGCCGTCGGCACAAGGTAGCAGGTATCCATACGCTGAAAGTACATACAAGCACTACTTTATCCCACAAATCTTATTGCTGAGAAAAAAGGTAACATCTGGCGGCTCTGGGATCTTGCTCTATAAGAAGTACGGGTTAATTCTCTTACTTTCAGCATTTAACATTTTAAAGTCAAAATTGATTGAGTGATTTTCTTGGATTAACATGTTTGCATAATATGTATCCGCGTTTTTCGAATGTAATAAACGTTTAAATTGTTTTTATTAACCATTATATTAATATTTTCATCAATTTCTATCAAGTAGGTATCGGTATATCAATACAAAAACTAAAATTTATTTTTGTGACAGTGAACAGTAGGCATATTTATTTTTTAATATTTTTATTATGATCAACAACTAATAGATCATTCAGCCGTTACATTAAAATGAATTCTCATTTTGTATAAATGTAACATAATATCATTACACAATCAAATTATGTATAACTAGCTGCCCGCCCCTGCATCGCAGGGGTATTTAACAAAAAATTCAAAATTAAAAATTATAATACGCACACATAAACCCTTCTATTTGACCGTTGCGAAGGGACCCGACCGCACGAGTGAGCACTTTTATTTTCATGACATTGACTCCGCTCCCAGTGACGCCTGCATGCATAAGGTGCTGCATAGCTAGCCGAGCAGGATGAGCGGCTCCCACGCAACTTTTTCTAATACTTACATTTTTAAACTAGTGATATCTTTCGAATGGAATGTCTGAATTGAATAAATCAAAAAGTTATATAAAAGTACTGAAGCAGTCTTGAATATAAAGTCATTTATTTTGATAAAAATAAAAGAAGACTCATCGTGGCATAACTATAATAGTTATACATATGCTATCGCGACACTTTGTAAATAATGATATGTTCTGCAAATTAATTCGTAGTACATTATTTTATTCTATCATCAATAGTTTACTCTGCGCACGTGATGTGAAGAATATTTTGGGTATTTTTTTACATTATTGGATTTTTAGTAAGTATCCCTGATTTTTTTGAAAATATAATATAGCCTTTGACACCCGGGGATAATGTAGCTTTCCAACAATGAAAGTATTTTTCAAATCGGTTCAGTAGTCTCGGAGCCTATTAATTGCAAACAAACAAACAAACAATGAAATATTTCCTTTTTATAATATTAGTAACATCGATAGTAGTGTTTTTCTAAACGATATAAATTTCCTAGTACCTAGAATCGGAGGCCGACAATGTTTGAAATTTTATTGCGAAGCATCGCGAACAAATGTTATGATACGATCACCTGTAAATTTTATGTGCAATAGCTTCAACAAAATTTGTAGGGTGTGTGATATTCATTTTGACTCATTGAGCGCTGTTATGTCATCTATTGTTAATAACATATAATAATCTTGTTGTATTGTTACGTTACGATAATGTTAGTCAATTCTATTTGAATACTTTTTTTTTGGGTTTCACGTGTATTAATATTTGGTAATTGAGTATATTTTTCATTTATCATTTGTACGAGATACTCACTTGCTGTCACTTAGAAGATAGTATATAATTTATGTTAACATTTCCTGTAACTGGGTACCCCTGTTGGAAATAAATTGCTTCTTTTTTTTTTTTTTATCATTACCTCCCACTACTGATGCAGCATTTGAACACCTAAAAAGAGTCTTCCTACAAATCCAGATATGGCTAGGAAATGACATAAATATTGAGAATTGGGAATTGATGCATTTCAATAACATGTTCATCCCAATAACCATAAATGAATAATTGCCAGCGCCGGGTCATCTATTGCGAATGCTATTTTGTAATTGCGGAAAGCAATGTGAGGCTGCTTGTGGTTGTCGGAAGAGTGGATTATACTGTAGTGTAGAATGTTTATAGTGCAGCGAATATATTTATGAAAATGTAAATTATTTGAATGAACAAATATTTTATTTATAATTTTCAAATTAAGATCAAGATTTTTTAGTAGGTCAACTTTTTTATATATATGTTTATCCAAACATTTCCATTTTTACCCCCAGGCGAAGCTAAAGGGGTTATAGTCTCACGACAAAAAGTTGGGATTTGGCCCGATTTTAAAAATTCCAACGGATATCGATAAAACAGATATGATTTCATAAGGAAATTTTTATTTCCAATTTCTCCCCACGAAGAATAAAAAAATATAGCGTTTTTTAGATAGGCACTACGACATGCGCATGCGCTGAGGGGTTTTACCATTCCTAGTGCTACGCAGTAGGATGTCCGGATTTTCATTTTAGAATTTCATTCTCTATAACTGAAATCCGAGGTTTTCATGTTTTGAGCGCCCCAGGCACTACACTATATATCTATCTATCAATCTATCTGACCCAGCAAACGTTGTTTAAACAATGTCAACACGGTTGCCGGAATATAACTATGTGATATGATAAAACTTACATATATTTATTTTGATAAGAGAGTTTTAAACAATAAAGCACCAAAAATTGAAAAAAATAAGAATAATTTCACATTGCATTTACTATAATATAAATTAAGCTTATACCATAACTTAACTCTAACTTCAACATAGCGCCATCTATTGGATATTTACTCAAACTAGTCAACTAACTACCTTATACCGCCATCTGTGAGTATTTTATCAAACTAACAGAGATAATCAACAAATAATTTTTGATAAAATAATATTGCGACTATAAATTAAGATGTAAGCTATCCTTTCTTTCAAGTTGGATCAAACTGCACACGGTGTGCAAATTTGATTAAAAACGGTTTAGTAGTTTAGGTGTCCATCGCGGACAATTAACGTGTCACGTATTTTATATTTATTGAGATATAGATATATATATATATATATATAATTATTTATTTGAATTGTTGTTGCCTGTGATATATTTTTAATCTCTTGATAATTATTAGCAATAACAGGCTGGTTGAATCTTAAAAAACTCGACTTTATTAAAAAGTTGACGTTTCACCACGACATTCGAAAAAATTGAAATTTCTTTGACATTTATTGATCTGAAAAATGTTGAAAAGAAAAGGCGACCTTGTCTTGTCTTGTTAAAATTTTTTTCGGATGTGGTTGTTCTTTGTTATTTATTATGTGCTATTCAGTCTAATATTAACATTCAAAATTGTTATCATTAGAAGGTAAGGGAAACTACAGAAACCTTTACCCACGTAATGTTCGAAAAAAATAATAATAGGTTACTATTTATCTAACAACAAAGAAATTAGTCGCGGGAAAATATTAAAAAAGTAGAGCAGAATTATCGGTATAGAACGCTTATATGGAAGCAGCCGTTGACACGTGTTTCGGACTCTTTGGTCCTCATCAGAACGGCGTAGCCAAGTATAGGATTGAAATATTATATATATATATATATATATATATATATATATATATATATATATATATATATATAAATCTTTTAGAAGTCTGATATATATATATATATATATATATATATATATATATATATATATATATATATATATATATATATCAGACTTCTAAAAGATTTCGAAAATAATAGTCCAGGAGGTCTAATACGAATATATAAAAGTTACTCCCTCACGTGGATGATTTAGTGTAATATTCTATCATTTTCGGAAAAAAATACTACTACAATCCTTTCTTTACTCACTCAACTTATACAGGGTGTTCGGCACATGAACCGTCAAAATTTTTCATGATATTGCTGGGGAGATTTACTACCCTTTCACCCTTGATTCCTGGGGTCCAAAGTCTCGCTTTTGAACTTTCGTAAGGTTTTTATTAATGCATATGAAAGCACTATTTATTTAATATTCTGTTATGTATGCTTATTGATAGTTCGTATTCCAATTCACAGTACCAAAGGGGCATAGGAGGTTTTTCATTCCAAAAAATTAGTGTTCAAATTTCAATGATGAAAAAAGTAACAATAATTGAGAGTTATAAATTTTGTAACTTAAGAACAGTAAGGTATTCGTTTATTGTTGATAGTTTAACCATTTGTTCAAATACACGATCATAAATATATATTTGTTTTTCTCACAAATTCTGAACGATTTTCGTCCTTCTGACGCAATATTCCTAATCTGCAGTTAAAATTGTTTTTTGTAATTGTGTAGCATACCGTGAAAAAGGTCATCAAGTAGAGAAGTTCTCAACACAAAGTGAAGCTTTCAATTTTTTTGACTTTTTTCAACATTAAATTTTGAAGTTGATTATTTTCCACAAAACCACTAATGTCGAATAAAATATCTCGTATGTCCCTATGGTACTGTTGATTGGAAGAAAACTATTAAATATTTGAACAAGCATATATTACACAATACATAAGAATGGTGCTTTCACAGGTATTATTGAAAAACTTTTTTGAATGCGGTAAATTGGGTAAAAAAAAAATTTAAAATCATACTACTTTTTTCTTACCCGCGACTCTCAGGACCCAGGGTCCGAAAAAGAAGCAAATGACAATATTTCAAAAACTTTTGACGATTCATATGCCGAAGACCCTGTATAATTGGAGGTCATAGTTCAAATATCAATATAAATCATTCAAAAAATAAAGGCCTAGAATTGAAAAAAAAACTCTATCGCAGCGAGCTGCATTAGAAGAGCAGGTTTTCATGACGTATCCAATTTAGAAAATATATTCAATAAATTATGATTTTTTTTCCAAATTCAAAAAAAATGCGCCCTCTAATGTCTTAACAATATTTATTTCCTTCCCGGGGATCAACCCCTTAACCAATTCGTACCAAAATCAATAACATCCAAGGTATCATACGAAACTACGTTCTTACAAACTTTAAACCTATTTCACTGAAATTGTGCCCTTTATTTTGTGCACAAGGTTTATTTCCTCCTCCGGGGGGTCAACTCTCCAACCAATTCGTATAGAAATAAATGTCATCTAATATATCGTACGAAACTATCTACCATATAAAGTTTAAACTCTATGGTACCAAAATTGCGCCTTCTATGGTGTAAACAACATTTATTTCCCTGGGGGTCAACTTCCCAACTAATTCGTATTAAATCCTATCCAATTCAATATATCATAAACTACCTACTCACAAACTTTCAATCCTGTTGCTCAAAAATTACGCCCTTTATCATGTACAAAAGATTTATTTCTTCCCTCAGGGGGTCAATTCCCCAACCAATTTAAACCCAAACCAATTCCGTCCAAGAAATCTTTCGAAAATACCTTCATACAAACTTTCAACCCTATTCTTCCAAAATTGCGACCTTTATCATGTAAATTAGATTAATTTCTTTCTCCAGGGAGTCAACCTCCCAACCAATTCAAACCAAAACTGATCCTATTCAAGATACCATACAAAACTACCTATATATAAACTTTCAACCCTATTGCTACAAAATTTCGCCTTCTGTCGTATAAACAAGATTTATTTCCCCCCCCCCCAGGGGGGTCAACCTCTCAACCAATTTGAACCAAAAACAATCGCATCCAAGATATCATGCGAAACTACCTATTTACAAACTTTTAACCTTATTGCTTCAAAATTGCGACCGGTATCGTGTGAACAAGATTTATTTTTCCCCCAGGGAGGTTAACCCCTCAACCAATTTGAACCAAAAACAATACCATCCAAGATATCATGCGAAACTACCTATTTTCAAATTTTAAACCCTATTGGCGTCTGAAATTAAGATCGTAGCGCCGGAACAGCTAATATCGGTACTAGAGCTTGGGACATTAACGGATTGTTTACATTGTTTGTAATGGTATTTACGTTCATTTCATTTTGAGTTTGCGAACGTTTATCGTCGTAATTTGGGTTTTTTTTTGGACTTGGTATTTTCCTGTGATTTATTGTGTTTGGATTGAAGACAATTTTATCTTTGTTCAACAGTAGATAACCTACCTACATCAAGTTGAAATCTACACTGAGTTTTTATCATTGAACATGAAAATCAATAATAAAATAAAGGAGAGGTTGAATAAATTAATACTTTAGAGGAACTATGTATACATCAAGAAAAGGCTGTACGATAGAACTCCTATTTATTTAAAAAGTAGAAAAACTTTCATAAGCTTCAAGAAAACATCTCCGACATGCCTACTTTCATTACCAACTGAAGAGGTTTTGAGTATAATGGACAAAACTATGTACTTACCAGCAAAACTGAAAGAAACAACATGAAATAAAAGCAGAATTAACACGAATACTCTGCTTGAATGGTTTGAACGTAATGAGTTATCATATTTTTTGAATTTTCCTGACGTATAAAAGCTCTCCTAAAAGTACGGTGGACTTCTGAGAGTCTGGTTCTTTTATAGAAACTCTGTTTTCCTGGTTATATAATTGAATATTTTAGTTTTTACTCAGCTATAGAGTCAAGGTTTATTTTATATTCTTGATATTATGATAAAGTGTTATTTTAATTGTGCATTATTTATTATTATTATTTTAATAGTATCTCTGGTTGTTACATCAGAGACAATTATTATCTAGAATCTCTGGATGATGGCCAGGTTCAGATTCCGATAAAAGTGGAAGATTTTCCGTTGGAATAGCATTGGAATTCTTGGTCAGCTGAAAATGCACATCATAGGTTGGTATAATTCTATATGGAAAAATCCACAAACTTACTGCAGGGAAAATAATTATTCTCAGTAAACTGTAAAGAACAACTCCAACATGCGTTAGTAATATTCGACACCGGTAGGGAGCATATCGCTTATTATGTTTTACCAATTGCTTCAAAATTGAGACCGTAATCGTGAAAACAAGATTTATTTCCCCCCCCAGGGGGGTCAATCCCCAACCAATTCAAACCAAAAACAATTTCATCCAAGATATCATACGAAACTACCTATTTACAAACTTTCAACCCTATTGCTTCAAAATTGCTCCTGTTATCGTGTAAACAACGCTAAAACACAAACGAACATATATATATATATATATATATATATATATATATATATATATATATATATATATATATATATATATATATATATATATATATATATATACAGTGGCGTAGATAGCTTTTTGCCATGGGGGGGGATATGACTTTGCGTAAAATTCCATAAATTTTATTTGTTGATGAAAATAATCTTTCATGTAGTAGAAAATAAGCAGAAAAAAATTTTTTTGGCATAACATCGCCTTGACGAATTAAATATTTCTTCCACACTTTCAACTAACGAGAAGACAGGGGTGGCGGTAAAAATGTTTGGTAAAACTTGACAGTTTTGATGAATTTATCAGCTGCTTTGTCAACTTCGTATAAATCATGCTTGAAAAATACCGAAAATCTTTTTTATATATTTAGTCTTGTCAAGGAGGCCTCGGTAGCCCAGCGGTGAGGGCATCGCTTGTAAAACGAGGATTGTGGGTTCGAACACACCTTGCTCTTGAGTGTAGTGTATGTCCGGAATTTAGTGATTCAAAAATTAATCTGTTGGGTAATGACTTAGATTCAAGCCCATTGGCCGTTCGGAACAGGCGTTAAACTATAGGTCCCTGGAGTTAATAAAAATAGTCTAGTGAAAAAGTGCTTTTTTGTTCAACTTTTTTCAGCAGTTTCAGAAAAACAAAAGCAAAGTGTTATTCGATTTGTAGCATGTAGATGTTTTTTGAGAAAATGAAAAATTCGCTAGCGGAAATTGTGAAAGTTATAAACAATATACCTACTGAAAAAAAGGGGATTGGTTTTTCGCCAATATGTCAAAAAATAATTGAGATTCTGAAATCTCAAGAAAGATTCAAAAAGAAGAAGAAATTTCCCAAAAGAAAAACTCAACTTCCGAAACTGTTGAATCAATATTCATAATTTTCTCAGAGAGGTAAAAATACTGCTGGGTAAGGGTTAACTTCGTTTGGGGAAGTCACGCCCATTTAGGACACTTCAACAATAAACATTATTTAACCATATAAAATATGAAAAGTTACTGAATCGGTGAATGAATAATCCGTCGATAATAGAAATTTCTCTATTAGTTATGCAATAGTTAATCAACAATTTTTTGGTGCTTGAATATGAAAATTGTGATAAATGTCATGTATAGATCTGAGATTTTTTCATTCTTGGAGCTATTAAAGTAAAAATAAAAAATTTAAATTTTTCAGTTTTTTACTAACAATTTACGTAGTTTTGCAAAATCGAAATGAAATTTTTCTCATGAATTTAATGGTCCGTTTTTTATTATCGGAAGCTACATGGAAATGGTTATTTTCAATGTTCATCTCCTATTATTTGAACAATTGTTATGAATAAATGCGTTGTTTATAAGAGAATCAGGAAAAAGAAGTTATGATTAGAGTGTTTAACTTTGCAACTAAGTAAATTGTTAGTAAATAAACTAAAAAATCGAATTTTTTAACGGGGATCTATTCTGAGGTCTTTCGAAACTAGCTCCAAGAAAGGAAAAAATATCAGATGTATAATTTAACAGTTAACACACTTGCAATGTTCTTGTTCAAGTAGCAAAAAGCTATTGCATAACTAATGCGCGGGAAATAGCGATAAAAAAGTTCATTTACCTATCCAGTAAGAACCCGAAATATTTCATTCCTTAATTTTCATATTTAATATAGTTAAATAATGTTTTTATTTGAGAAAATTATGAATATTTATCCTACAGTTCCGGGGAAAATTTCTTATAGAAAATTTCCTCCTCTTTTTGTATCTTTATTTAGATATCAAAATATCTATTGGTTTTGAGATATTTGAAAAAACAAACTTTTCTTTTTCTTTCAGTAAATTGTTTATCACTTTTACAATTTACCCGAACGGAACTCAATTTTTTTCAAAAACTATCTACATGCTATATGCTCATATTCTTCCGAGACTGATGAAAAAAGTTGAACACACACTTGTAAACTAGACTGTATTCTCATGATTAGTAAATCTTTCTTCAAGATTCATGATGTAGAAGTCCAGCCATCGCAAGAAAATTTTTACTGACTCGACAATTTTTATTAACTTCAAAATATTATGGAGTAATTAAATTGACAATCAAATCCAAAATTCAGTCCTATTTTTCAGAGCTTATATTTCGATACACTACTCTACAAAATATTCGAAATATTAAATATTGATTGAAAATCCTCTATGAGCAGAAGTCACGCTCCTCGAATGTAAAAAGGAATTCAATCGGTCACTAGAACCAAAAACCTTATTTGAAAGAGCTTAAATGGCTGAAATGGAAAATTTTATGTACGAAGGAAGAACCTCATCGCACTTGTTCTCTTTCTAAATTTTATACTACCTATACTATTGAACAAAACTGCTTGAGATATAATACTACACCATTAAACAAAAGCTCGAGCACTTTTGTTTAATAGTAAGTATAGTATACAATTTAGAAAGAGAAGTGCGTGGAGATTTTGGTTGACTTCTTCCTTTCGAAATAAAAATTTTCCATTAGAGCCATTTGAACTTTTATCACTTTTTTGCTCATAGTGACCGATCAAACATACTGATTCAACATTGAATAAAATATGCTCAAAACTACTAGTTACTTTATAATTTTAAAATTATGTCCATTCCTGATTGGTCGGCCTGTTCGAAGCGTGGAAATTATACAATACTCAATTGCACAGCCGTCACAAAAACATATCTAGGTGATTTTTTTATAGATACATAATAGCAGAAAAGGTGCTAGTGTTTAGTAAATTTCATGTAGAGTACTTAAATACGTACATAGATACGAAGACTTTTATTCAGTTCTATTATAATTATCGTGGGCTCATGGGGAGGGGATTGATCCTCTTGATCCCCCCCTATCTACGCCACTGTATATATATATATATATATATATATATATATATATATATATATATATATATATATATATATCTATATATATATACTAGCTGACCCGGCAAACGTTGTTCTGCCATATAAATTATTTGTATCTATCTATCTTTCTATCTACTTATCTATCTGCCGATGAATATCTACCTATCTAACTATCTATCTTTCTAGATAGTTATCTATCTTTCCATCTATCTATCTACATATCTATCTATCTGGCCCGGCAAACGTTGTTCTGCCATGTAAATTATTTTTATCTATCTATCTTTCTATTATCTATCTGCCGATGTATCTCAATCTATCTAACTAAAGGGTCCGCCAATAAGGGCGCGTGAACTTTAAAATTGAATAAAACAAGTTGTGTGTGAGGTAGAAACGAAATTTATTTTTCATTCGAAAGGGTATTCGACCACATTATGTATGGAAGATAACATCGTTCAAATGACCACCGCGGCTCCGTTTGGTAGCCCGGATCCGGGAGGTCCAATTTTCGATGACTCTGGAGCACATATCGGCCTCAATTTGAGCGATGGCGTTGCGTATGTTGACTATGAGGTAATCGGTGTTTAGAGGCTTGTTGGCGTAGACCAGCGACTTGAGATAGCCCCAGAGAAAAAAGTCTAAAGGCGTTAAATCGCACGATCTTGGTGGCCAGTTGATATCTCCTCCGCGCGAGATGACCATGTCCGGAAATCGCTCGTGCAGAATGTCCATTGTGGCATGGGCTGTGTGGCACGTGGCGCCGTCCTGCTGGAACCACATGTCGTCCGTGTCCATATCATCCAGTTTAGGCCAAAAGAAGTTGGTTATCATCGACCTGTAGCGCTCCCCATTGACGGTTATGGCCGCCCCAGCTTCGTTCTCGAAAAAGTACGGACCGATGATGCCGCCGGCCCAAAATACACACCAAACAGTGACTTTCTGAGGATGCATTGCCACTTGGTGGACCTCGTGTGGGTTGTTTTCACTCCAAATTCGGCAATTTTGCTTGTTCACATACCCGTTCATCCAGAAATGAGCCTCGTCGCTGAAGATGATTTTTCGGCCAAAATGGGGGTCTGCTTCCAACTGCTCCAGAGCCCAGTCAGCGAACGCCTGACACTGTCTGTGGTCTTTTATCTTGAGCTCCTGGGTCAATTGGATTTTGTACGGGTGCAGACCCAAATCCAGATGCAGAATTCTGCGAGTTGATGTCTCCGAAAGGCCAAGTTCCTGTGCACGACAAAAAATGGACTACCTCGGGTTCTCGCGCACACTCTCACGGACAGCAGCGATATTTTCGTTCGATCGGGCGTTTCGTCGACGTGTCAGTGTTGGCTGGTTGTTTACTGAACCAGTCGACTCGAATTTGCCCACCAATCGACGGATAGTCGACTCTACAGGCCGATCATCGCGACCGTAAAATGGGCGAAGTGCGCGGAACGTTGCTCGAACTGATGACCCATTTTCGTGAAACAATTTAATAATTTGCACGTGCTGCTCGCCACTCAAACTTGCCATGGTGATTTGGGGTTATATACTGAACAAATGACAGCAACTTTGACAGCTCTACCTCGAACAACATGGCCGCACCCTTCTGGCAAACTTCGCGCGTCCCTATTGGCGGACCCTTTATTTATCTATCTATCTAGATAGTTATCTATCTATATTAAAGAAATGGTTTATAATAACAATTAACACATTTATTCAATGAAATAACGCATGACGCACTTTTCGGTGAAATATCACCTTCTTCAGATGCTAAAGGCAAACTGTTTGCCTAATATAAAATAAAGTTTATGATTAACAAATGAATAATAGTGCTTGATCGTAGAGGGGTGAAAATTTTTTGAATAATAAAAAAAAAATTACGGGACCACCCTCAACATTCAGGGGGATGAAAAATAGATGATGTCCGATTCTCAGACCTAACCGATATGCACACAAAATTTCATTAGAATCGGTAGAGCCATTTCGGAGGAGTTTAACAAATAATAAATAGGAGTTGATCGTAGAGGGGTGAAAATTTAGGGTTGTATGTATGTTTGAATGTATCATAAAACAAATAGAACAGAAAATTTCGTCTGAAAAATAAAATAAAATAATTAAGGAGTGAACCACCCTTATGATTAAGGGGGATGAAAAATAGATGTTAGCCGATTCAGACCTATCCGATATGCACACAAAATTTCATGGGAATCGGTCGAGCCATTTCGGAGGAGTTTAACTTCTACACAAGAATTTTATATGTTAGATATATATATATATATATATATATAGAGAGAGAGAGAGAGAGAGAGGGAGAGAGATATGAAATTGAGTTTTTGGTGCCAAGCATCATAAAGTCATGAAACGAAAAACTATCTTGGTCCTAGGTTCAACTTTGCTAATTGCACCCATTTTAATAAGCAGGTTTTCAAAGTGAAAACCTGCTAATAAGCTCTTATCTGGAAATTAACAAGCATGAAAAATGTAACGAATCATTAAAGTTACAGATTCAAGTAAGTCGGCTGTCTCAAATTTCGTCACTTCTCAATCTGTTACTTTTGAAGTTCTTCCTAATAGACTACCCAATTATTATTTCTCCTCTCATTGGTATCAGTTCTGTGAAATACTTACAGTATTTCCATTTAATACTTATGCCACTTTGAACATTCAGATTTAGTTGCTCTTTGTTTATGCCAGTGGTACAGTGTAGGTACCTATATACTTTATGTAGGTATATTTAATTAAATTAGTGAAAATTTAAGTCCAAGATAAGCATAAAAATTTTGGGGGAAGTAAATATTTCATAATATAGGTACATATGTTATAATATCAGTGCAATATCAGCTTGAACTAATGCTTAGATAGCCGTTGATTTATCTACCGGCTTCCGTGCATATTTCAGAATGAATGTTCTTCTTTATTAAACTCAATATTATATTAAAGTGCAAGCCATTTGCCGATTATTCCGATCACACATTTTGACTTTAAAAATATTGAATGCTGAAAGTAAGGATATTGAACTTAATTTCTAGAATAATTACAGATAAATAAATACAAACATTCAGGTCTCCTATTGAATAGCCAAATTATTCACACTTCAAGCCCCCTTGTGAATCTTTTCAAAATTACCGAACTACCTGACTAGGAGTTTAGAATCCGGTTTTTCTATTTTACTAATTGTTTGTAACCATCCTTCTATTCATCCATTTTACACAATTTGTCATCTTTTCATTTCTTATATTCGATATACCAGATAATTATATTTGGATCACATTTAGCATCTGAAGAAGGTAAAGTTTCACCGAAACGTGCGTCATGTTTTTTTTTTATCTTAGTATTTATTTCAAGTTGAACAGGATAATTCCTAAAATTATAACACTAAGCAGAATATCACTTTTTCTTTTGAAACCAATAATCATGAGCTGGAGGGGTAATTATATTTTATGGGAAATATATGACCCATTTCTGTGTTGTACTGCTGGCTTCTGATATAAGCCAGCTTATCATCTGGTTCTGGATATATGGTTGCTGATCCTATTTTATAAGCATGCTTCATTACATCGTGCGCAATTAGAATCGAAACAGTATCAACTATCCTCTCTAAAGGAGGAAAAAGACATCCACGTTCAAGATCTTTATCATCAACAAGTGTAGCTAAACGCTCTGCAACCACTAAAAACAATTCATCATCAACTATCTTCATTCCGGAGCACAAAATACCAAGTGCAATTCCAGGGAAGCAATAAGAATTATTCGCTTGTCCAGGAAAAAACTTCTTTCCGTTATAGTCTACAGGAGGAAAGGGACTTCCACTGGCAAATAAACACTTTCCTTCTGTATATTTGAAAGCTTCTTCTGCAGTACATTCTGACCTACTTGTTGGATTACTCATTGATAATATTATTGGTCTTTCAGTATTAATTCGCATTTGTTGTAAAATACTAGAAGTGAAAGCTCCAGGAATACTGGATGCCCCAATAAGTACGGATGGTTTCATTTGCTTTACAACTTCTTCAAGAGATTCAATTGTTGCATGGTCATGTGCAAAAGGTTCTTTTTCAATACTTATTCCACCACTTGGGCGGTTCTTAACAATAAGACCTTTGGAGTCAACCATCCATATATTCAGTCGAGCTTTTTCCTCAGAAGTTCCTTCTTTCTGCATAGCTTTAACACATAATTCAGCTATTCCTAAGTTTGCTTCACCAGCTCCTTGGAAAACAATAATATTATCTGTTAATTTTTTTTTCGTAACTCTGAGAGATGTAAGAATTGCAGCTAAAGCAACCGCAGAAGTTCCTTGAATATCATCGTTGAAGCAGCAGTATAGATGCTGATATTTTTTAAGCAATTTGAATGCATTTGTATTTCCGAAATCTTCAAATTGAATCAGACAGGCGCTCCCGAATCTTTTTACAACTGAACGCATGAATTCATCTAAGAATTCGTCATATTCTTTTCCTACTGTACGTTTCTTCCTTAAACCGAGATATAAAGGTTCTTCTAACTTTGATGCAGAATTGGTTCCAACATCGAGAGTGATGGGTAAGCATAGATGTGGTTTTACTCCACCTAGAGCTGTATAAAGACATAACTTTCCAATTGGTATTCCCATTCCGTCAAGGCCCTGGTCACCAATACCTAAAATTCTTTCTCCGTCTGTTACTACAATTGCTTTAACATCTTTTACAGGCCAGTTCTTTAGAATTTCGAAAATATGCCCTTTATCATATATGGTTATGAAGAGCCCTTTGAAATACGTTTTATATAGCCGACTGAACATTTGGCATGCGGTTCCAACCGTAGGTGTGTAAACGAATGGTAAGAGTTCAGCCGTGTACGATTTCATTAGTTTGTAGAATAATTTCTCGTGGTGACTTGAGAGTTCCATTAAATAGATATATTTTTCGATGTCCGTTTCGTATGAAGAAATTTCCTGCATTAAATGCTCGACTTGCTCCTGTAATGATTTTACTCGCGGTGGAAGACGACCATGAATACCTAGAGCCTGTCTGTCTTCGATAGTGAATGCAAGACCATAATTCAAATTTGGATTATTCAATCTGTCAATACCCCTTATCGAAGAGAAATCGTAAGGACCATGAAAATCTGTTGAGTGTATTTTACATGTCACTGATTTCTTTGCACAAACTGAACAAGATGTTTGTTGATCAACCATTTTTATTGGTATCTTTATGATGAACTTAACTACTATTATGTACTCGATCAAAAAATGACAAGAAAGTGTCACTACCACAGCTAACCATGTCTAAATAACCTCAATATGTAGTAGGTAGCTAATTTGTTTCTTGTAGTGTCATATTATGATAGGAGGGAACACGCATAGAATCTCGTAAAGTACACCTTCGGTACAAAAGTAATTCAAAAGTTGAAACAAACAGCTGCCATTCAGAACGGTATTCATTTTTTGTTTTTGTAGAGACTAAGTGTTGGGAAAGATTGAATTTTTCGAAATTAATATGTGAATAATGTTCACTATTCTGTCGACAATAGTATTAAATATCAATACTCAAAATTTAGTTTGGGAAAGTATATTTTGTAATAATATAATACAGTTTGTTTTACTATTTTTCTATATTTACACATCTGAAATTTCCACGTCACTAAAATGTGAACTTCTTCTTCTTCAGTACAAGTATTAGGCATATTGCCCGTTACGGTACCCATCTTTCATGTGGTCGTACCACGCTTCTTCTCATTTTACATTTGTATTTCATGGCTTTTCTTGGCAATCTATTATCGTCCTTCCAGTCTAAATATTCCTTCCAGTTCCTCCTATATTCCTTCAATACATCATTAATATTCATGTCTGATGTGAGTATTTCTGAATCTGTCTTTTTTTGTACATCCTTTGACTGTCCCTCAATTACCTCATAATTAATAACTATTTTTGATCTTATCGTATCGGCTCCTATGAAGGCCAATGTTTTTGTTTTCTGTGTGGATAGTTTCATGTCATATTCAGTACAAATATTTTGTAGTTGGTATGTGCCTTTTTGTAGTTTATTTTCTGTTTCTGCAATTAGTAGCAGGTCTTCCGCGTATAAAAGAGAGTTAAAGATTGTGTATTTATCCAGGTATATTCCTTCGTCATACCTGTTTTTCCATTTGCGCATTATATCGTCTATATATATATATATATATATATATATATATATATATATATATATATATATATATATATATATATATATATATACAGGGTGTTCCAGAATAACGTCAGAAAATTTCGAGGGGTTATTCTCTAAGACATTCTAAGAAAAAAATGTTCCAATGAATGTAGGACCGCAAATGCTCACCGAAATACAGGGTGATGAAGTTTGAAAAAAAAATGTAATTTTTTTCAATATCTTCTAAACTACGAATGCTATCAAGATGAACTTCAGAACATTGTTATTACTTCTTAAGCTCTATAAACTGCTGTTGGAATTTCTTCCAAAACTGTTAAGGAGCGGATAATAAAGGAGTACCGTGGGTTTCATTCAACCATATTTTTGAGGAAGGTCATTATTGATAAATAATGACAGTTTTGGAAGAAACTTGCACCGTAGTTTATAGAACTTAAGAAGTTATAACAATGTTCTGAAGTTCATCTTGATAGCATTCGTAGTTTAGAAGATATTAAAAAAATAATTTTTTTTTCAACTTCGAAACCCTGTATTTCGTTGAGGAAGCATTTGCGGATATTGAAACTCTTTTCTTAAAATGTCTTAAGGAATAACCCCTCGAAATTTTCTGACGTTATTCTGGAACACCCTGTATATATATATATATATATATATATATATATATATATATATATATATATATATATATATATATATATATATATATATATATATATATATATATATATATATATATATATATATATATATATATATATATATATATATATATATATATATATATATATATATATATATATATATATATAGAAAAGGGTTGGTGAAAGACAGCATCCCTGACGGAGTCCTTTATTGGTTTGAACTTCTTTTGTCAGTGTGCCATTTATTTCTAATACTATTCGAGTATGCCTATATAGACTCTCAATTGTATTTATCAAGTGTCTAGGGTAGCCTTTTCTTTCCATAATAGTCCAAAAGCGTTGTTAACATTATCGAAAGCTTTTTCGAAATCTAGAAAGCAAATGTGGGTTTTTCTGTTAAATTCTCTGCGTTTTTCTATTATTTGTTGTAATGTGAAAATTCCGTCGACTGTTGATCTGTTGTTCGAAATCTAGAAAGCAAATGTGGTTTTCTCTGTTGAATTCTCTGCGTATTTCTATTATTTGTTTTAATGTGAAAATTCCGTCGACTGTTGATCTGCCTTTACGGAAACCCATTTGTTCTTCGCCTATTAAATGTTCCTTAATCTATTATTTATTATTCTAGTGTATATTTTATAGTCGGGAAGGCTTATACCCTTATAATGTTGGCATTTATGTCTGCTCCCTTTTTTAAACAATGATTTTGGTAAAACTTTGGATTTTTTCCACTCTTTGGGTATAGTTTTTTCTTTCCAGCGCATGTTGAAGATGTGTAATTGTCGTGAATGGTAGTAGTGTTCCACCATATTTCCATAGTTCTGTATTAATGTTATTTACTCCTGTTGCCTTTCTGTTTTTTGAGTTCTTTAGAGCGTCTATCACTTTGCATATCAATATCATCTAATCATGTTATGTCCCCATATTGTATGTTTATTTCTGGTAAATTTTCTTTGTACCTTAGTTGTTGGTAGTGATCAATCCATTCTTCTTTGTCGATGTTTATTTGACAATTATCTGTTTCAGATAGGTTAGGAGCCTTCATAATTTTATAAGGTAGTATTTGTCTTCCGTGCACGTAATCCTCTATTTTATGTGAAGGAATGGAGAAGATATGTTTGTACCTGTTAAAGTGGAATGAATGCCGACACTCAACAGATGTAGTTAATTGGTTGACTTGGTATTATTTTTTCAATACTAATTGAAGGGTAGTTTTTTAAACATGGTTGCTTATGCATCCTGGTGATATTGAAAACAACTGAATCGTCGAATTTATAGTTACAAATGATCTGAAATTTGCGTTTCATGGACCCAAGCTGCACAGTCATATGAGAGCTATCATCAGCGAAGCTCAAAATTTTATCATTAATACGTATTAGAAAAAGTGAAAAAATAGCTTTTATACACAGCAGCGTGTAGAATATTTGTTTTAATTAACATTTAACCCCACAAGATACCAAATTAACCAAAAATAGGCATTCAATAAAGATAACAATTTTTTTTTTATCTCGAGGGACCTACAGTTTAACGCCGGTTCCGAACGGCCAATGGGCTTGTAAACGAAGAACATTACCCAAAAATTTATCTTTATAAATAGAACCACTAAATTCCTGACATACACAACACCCAAGAGCAAGGTGGGACTCGAACCCACATCCTCGGCTTACAAGCGGTATACCTTACCGCTAGTCTACCGAGGCCTCTAAAGATAACATTCTATATCAAATCAATCTGGAATATGTTTTGCAATTTCTGATTAAATCGTTATACAACTAGAAAAACAAAGAAATGGTGTCATGGGACACCAGGTAGGAACAAAGTTCCTTCGAATAATATAGAAGCAACACAAATTGCGGAAAAGAAACATGTGCGTCTCGGGACGCTCGACAGATGTGATAACCTATACTAAGTATACTAAGTTGAAATAATTAATATTGAAATGTGGGGCCAAGAGCTGCAACGAGATTGTAAATGAATAAATGAAAAAAGCCTGGAGTCACCTCTGGTATTCGAACCCAGTAACACGAAACCAGTGTTCAGTACTTAGACCACTCGGTACTTTTCATCATAACCTCAAAATTATCGAGAAATTTGAAAATTTTCCAAAAAATAATAAAATTTTTGATTTTGAATTTTTTTTTAAAAAAAAAGTCCTTTTTTCAGACGAAATGTGTATGGTGGAAAATCATCGTAAATAGATTTTTCAAAGCTAATTTTGTTTGTTTTTTCGTCTACTTTTTGATAAATCAGAGACACAATATAGCTTCTATTTAAGAATATGCTAAAAAATGTAAAAAACGAAAAAGTTAATTTTGAAAAAAAAAATTTTCAGTAAATGTGGATAATTTTGTTCAAATTTCAAAAAAATTTCAAAATTAATTTCACCAATCGATTCTACGTGAAAAAATATTCAAGAAACTGTATTTTGTTGTTAAAAATTACTCTAATATTTAGGGGTGGTAAAGGGTTGCTTCTGGAGGGTGAATAAAGTAATGATCGTCCTCATGCAATTTTCGGCTAAAATTAACGTTAAACAAAAAATTAGTAATCAAAAAGAGTTGTAGATTTTGAAAAATTCTTCAAGTTTTGTAGAGGTCATTTTTACCATAACCTCAAAATTAAAAAAAAAATGCAAAAAATGTATTTTTTTACATTTTTTACTTTTTTAAACTTTCTTATAATTTTTTTTCTTCTTATTTTTGTGTACTTATTAGACAAAATGTGTGGTTGAATAAAAGTATTATAGTAATGATATTAGAAAACTTTAAAAATTAGAAAAAATATACGGAAAGATTAACGCGCATGATCAGAACTACAGACAGTACACCTATCTCTCAAACATAGAGGCTCTATGAGTATTTGTTATACACAAGGCTTTTTTTTTCCGCCATACCATTTCTACGCAGATCTCTGCAGGAGTTGTCTAGATTCTGGTAATTGTTGCAATATACAACAAGTTTCAGAAAATGTAAGCGATGGTGAAGACGAAGAGCCTCAAAATAATATAAACAATGAGGAAGTCGAAGATGATTTTGAAGAAGAGATGGAGTGTGAAGATTCGCAGTTTAGCGAAGAATCGGAGGGTGAAGAAGAAGAACTGATTCATGTAAATAAAAGAAAAAGATTAGTGTAGTTTGCAATGTGTATTTTTAAGATTTAATCATTTTTTTATAATAAAAAGTTTTTTTTTAAGTTTTGATCAACTATAATACTTTCTTTCAACCACACATTTTGTCTACTGAGTACAAAAAAATAAGAAGAAAAGAAATAATAAGAAAGTTTAAAAAAGTAAAAAATGTAAAAAATACATTTTTTGCATTTTTTTTAAATTTTGAGGTTATGGTAAAAATGACCTCTACAAAACTTGAAGAATTTTTCAAAATCTACAACTTTTATTGATTACTAATTTTTTGTTTAACGTCAATTTTAGCCGAAAATTGCATGAGAATGATCATTACTTTATTCACCCTCCAGAAGCAACCCTTTACCACCCCTAAATATTGGAGTAATTTTTAACAACAAAATACAGTTTCTTGAGAATTTTTTCACGTAGAATCGATTGGTGAAATTAATTTTAACATTTTTTTGAAATTTAAACGAAATTATCAACAATTACTGAAATTTTTTTTTTCGTTTTTTGCATTTTTTAGCATATTCTTAAATATAAGCTATATTGTGTCTCTGATTTATCAAAAAGTAGACGAAAAAACAAACAAAATGAGCTTTGAAAAATCTATTTACGATGATTTTCCACCATACAATTTTCGTCTGGTTATTTATAATATATAAAGGTATCTTTTCACCAAGTTTCATAACAATTCATTAATTTTTATGAAAGTTATAATATAATAACAAAAATTTTATTATTTTTTGGAAAATTTTTAAATTTCTCGATAATTTTGAGGTTATGATGAAAAGTACCTTCAACAAAAATGAAAGATCTTTTTATTACCTACAACTTTGCTGTTGAACATTTTTATCTCCGACGTCAAATTTTCTCGTAATACGCATCCAAACTATTGACTTTGCATTTTTTTCACTTTACCCCCCCCCTTGAGTTAGTCCCCAAGGTCAGTAACTGCATTTATTTTTTTTTCATGTTAGTAACCCCCCAACCATTTCCCGTTGGGCTAGTTCTGGTTTCTATTTTTCCGTGCTCAAATTTAGTTTGCCCCGACTATTACAAATCCGCAACTCAACAATCCTAAAAGAAGGGGCATAGCAAATTCCATGTTCATCAGGGTCACAGATACTTCGGAGATAACACGAGTCATAACATCTCTCAAAAACAATAAGACCCCGGCCTGGATGCGATTAAATCCGAAACACTGAAACAACTCAATGCATCAATATCAGAACCACTAGCCTTCATCATCAATGAAAGTATCACTGCGGGAATATTTCTAGAAAAATTCAAACATAGCGTTGTGTTTCCAATATACAAAAACGGAGACAACAAAAATGTTATTAACTACAGGCCCATCTCGGTTATAACTAATTTTGCCAAAATATTTGAAAAAATATTGAAACAACGTCTTTCCGAATACCTTTCAGAGTGTCAATTGCTCTCTGAAAAACAATTGGGATTTTGTGAAGGCATCTCCGCCCAAAATGCAATCGTTAACCTCACCTCTGAAATTTACTCCAGCTTCGACGGGAGTAGACCATCGATCTATCGAAAGCCTTCGATATCGTGAGCCATACTCTACTACTAGAATCAATGGAAGATATGGAAATCAGAGGATATCAACTCAATTTGTTCGAATCATATCTCTCGAACCGAACACAGAGAGTGAAAATAAACAATACACTAAGTGAAAGCCGAGTGATAGAGTATGGCGTACCACAAGGAAATATACTAGGACCAATACTTTTCAATATATACCTGAATGGTCTATTCTTTGTCCAGAGCTGTGGGAAAATAAAACATATGCTGATGACACAGCAGTCTTTTATAGATCCAAAAATTGGGCATCTCTCAAAGAAATAGTTACAACTGACTTCAAGAATATCAAACAATGGCTTGAAAATAAGCTCCTTACAATAGACCCCGATAAGACCTCTTATTTGCCATTCTACACGAATGAAGTATCCTCTCCAAACTTCCATAATTTGCATACAGACAAAGATATAAACATAAAACCATGCACAGAAATGAAATATCTCGGAATAATTATAGACTCCAACCTAAGATGGGATAAACACTGGATCTTTTTAATAATAAAGTGTATACTTCATTATCGAAAGGATCCAGCGCTTCATGTTCAAGTTCAAAATACTTAGAGACATATTGAATGTGATCCAGATGAAGATACTATATTATTCTCCAGTGGAATCACATATTACATTTGATATCATGTCTTGGGACGGAGTTGGAAAAACCATAGGTACCTACTCAAAAAACAAGACATCATGCAGAAAAAAATCTTGAAAATAATTTTCAGGAAGAACAACGACTACACGTCAGACAAACTTTTCTCCGAAATTGAACTTTTGGATCCAAGATAGTTGTTCTTCTTGCATTGTAATATTAGACGACTTAAATCCTAATCAAACCTACGAAGGAATGAACATGATTACAATACCAGAAACCGACAACAGAATTACCTAACCCCGCTCATGTCTAAAACCATAGGACAAAAAAGCGTCACTTACCTCAGTCCGAGATTCTACAATTTCTTACCCGAAATGATAAAAAATATCAAATCCCCTTCAACATTCAAAAAGGAATTGAAAAGATTCATCATATCCCAATCCCGTGAATCAATTCACAATTTAATAGAAGAACTACGGTGAAAATGTAGAATATTACTGTGCTTCATATAACTCATCGCTGTTTGTGAGTGTATTTCTCCACGGTGTATGTATGAATGCTGAAAATCTTTTTTTTTTGATGAGTTTTTTCAACACTTTCATATATACATTAAATATCTCGGCTGTTACCTATCATTTTAATGTTTTACTATTTTATACAGACAACCCTGTCTTATTTTAAGTTTTCTTTTACTTTAAGTATACATTTTTACAATTTTATATATTTCTTAAGAACTGCATATTATTTTAATGTTTTACTATTTTATACCCCAGACATCCATGTCTTATTTTAAGTTTTTTTTTACTTTAAGTATACATTTATACAATTTCTTAAGAACTGCATTGTATATACTCCGCACAAGTTTCGGCTTTTGGAGTCAATCTATGTTTATTTTCACTCATGCACTGTTAACTGAATTATGCTTTCATCGAAATATTTAACCCATTCTGCTTGCGTCAATCTTATATCAAATTCATGATATCAAGTTTAAATGACAAACTAAATATAATATCCATCGAACATTGACCAGGGTTAGATATTTTGTTCATCCTATGGGGCATTATTATTTTTCTGAATGCTTATAAAACTAGATGACATCTTTCAAACTCGCTGAATAGACTAAAGTGACTATATCTCCCGGATAACATTCATAAGTGTGGTGCTCAATCCAGGAAGTTTACGTTTTTGTGATATTCGGCGTGAATGAAAGTCGTAAAAGTGACGATTTCCCTTTATTATTAAATTCTGGGAAAATCTCATAGTCAGTTCACTACCGCAAATTTAACCAGATTGAGTGAATAGCTGCGGTAAGTTTACATCTTCAGGGGACTCATCCTCAACTTTATAATAGTCTCTTATTAAACTTTGAAGCAGGAATACTCCTCTTGATACCTTAATAAAGCCGACGTTCAAAATACATTGTACCTACACTATGGCTGCCAACCATCCATATCACCAGAGGGATTTGATATGTTCGTCTAACACAGATCTCATGAAGTTGTTCTTTCACCATTACTAATATGATTGTTTCCTCCATTACAGTTTTTGAAGTGTCTATATTGAAATATCACTTTATGAAATTTTTATTGGATTTGGTTAATATCTTCTAAAGTTGATGAAATCAGTCGTTACCTGTACTTAGTGATAATTTATCATGATGGACACACAAAAATTTATTCCACTATGTTCATTATCTTATCACAAATTGAAATTTCGGTCACTTGACTATCATTGAGCAGATTGATTTTAGAACTGAATAAAGGAAATGTTTGTATCTTATATAGGTAATCATTATCTCTCCATGGAGCGTGGAGAAATCCTAAAGTTATGTGAGATAATGGCTTGAGAAGAATGTAGATCAACGGCTGGTTATTTAAATGTATGTTCTAACACATTTAATCTAAATGTTCTTAAAATACATTATACTCAAGTTAAATGAGGTAAAAAAAGTGGCCATCTGCGGAATGAGGCCGAACAAGCTGAATTTTTGCAGAGACTTTCGCTTTGATGTTCGAATGAAGCACAAGAAAATCTAATATGCAAACCCTTGTGCGTCTTGAGATATTGAAGGTCAAAGGTCATGAAAATCGGTTTTTCACGAAAATCTCGTTTCCAGTGCATCTGACGTCATAAGAACCCATTACAAAACTTACGTACAATAGTATTCTCTACAAAATTGTTTATTTAAATTTTTTTCGTACGACCAACCGTTTTCGAGATATAGCACGATAAAGCGATAGAGCTCATCCTTAATAGGTAATATTGCATTATACTGCAGAGCTATAACTATAAAAGCACTTTTCTCAATCTGTTAGACTAGAAAATTAAATTTCCGTTATTGAAACCGTTGAAAATTTGTTTATTTATAAAAAAATTTATAATAAATAATTTAACAAAACACTGTATTCTTTTGACACCACTTTTGTAATGAAATGCAAAGCTTCTATATATTATAATGCAAACAAAAAAATTTTTTCTATTCTAGACAAGAAAAGTAAAATCATCCAGGTATAAAGAAGTGGACCATGACTGTATTTCTCCGAAACGCTACAAAACAATGCAGATGTTCTAATCATCGAAACAGCCATGGAAGTATCAGAAAACGAAAGAACCGCCATCATCATTGGAGAAGACGTTGATTTGCTTGTTCTCTTGATAGGACGAACTCAGTCACATCACCGACAAATTTTTTTTAAAAAAATTGGCAAAGGGATTACATCAAAACGAATTTATTCGTCTAAAAGTCTCGACAAATGTCATCTTTGCAAAGAACATATTTTGTTTTTGCATGCCCTCCCTGGATGCGACACCACATCGGCACTATGCAACAAAAAAAAACTTTTTTTTTTTTCAAGCAGAAAACTGTCCGCCAGATACAGTATTTCAGAACAGAAAGCGTTTGGTGCTCCAAAAGTAGAAGTGAATCTTGACAAATTGAGATACACCCCTTTCACCTACGAGTGAAGCAGCTCGACAACATATTTATCGGGTCTACTACCAAGTTCAGATTTGGCTAGGGAAAAATCTACAAACCGAAGAATGGGGTTGGGTATTAGAAAACGACGTACTGACATAGAGCCAACAGACTTGGAGGCAGCGTCTGATGAAGACAATGTGTTGGTTGACGTGCTAGTGGAACTAAACGAAGACGATGAGGACGGCAAAGAAACATAAGGCGCGTAGCGCCAGGTGTAAAAAATTATAAAAAGCTTTTCTTAGATCGAAAACATGGATTAGGCCTACTGGGGACACCATGTCAAAAAAAAACGCGCCTTGCATTCTACTTCAAAAGTGGTGGGAAAAAGAATGTATTTTTTATTATTCATTATTTATTATAACAAATTTTCAACGTTTTGTATAATAGAAATTTGATTTTCTAGAATAACAGATTGAGAAAAGTGCTTTTATAGTTATAGCTCTGCAGTATAATGCAATATTACCTATTAAGGATGCGCTCTACCGCTTCATCGTGATATATCTCGAAAACGGTTGTTCGTACGAAAAAAAATTATATGAACAATTTTGTAGAGAATACTATTTTACGTAAGTTTTGTATTAAGTTCTTACGACGTCAGAAGCGAGATTTTCGCGAAAACCCGATTTTTATGACCTTTGACCTTCGATATCTCAAGACGCACAAGGGTTGGCATATATTTTTTTGTGCTTCATTGGAACATCAAAACGAAGGTCTCTGCAAAAATTCAGCTTGTTCGGCCTCATTCCGTAGAGGAAGTCTTATTTCACTGGAGTATTACGGTTTGAATATATCGAATATAGGAGAATAAATCAAGCTAATCTGATTGAGTGTAAATATTTATATAGGTGAAGATTTTATAAATATTTATAAAATTCAATTTGGCTCATTTCGGCTATTTGTAAATAAATTGAAAATTATTCATTTGTGTATATGGTTGGTGGTTTTCACGACAATAGTCTTTAAACGCTGAATCAGTTTTTGAATCTTGTTTGAAACAATTCATCGCTCTGGCCTCTATATACTCTTTCTTATACAGAATACATGAACTTGTAAACTTCTGAACCTTCTTGTGAAGTGATATATTTGGTATTGAATAAAAATCCTGAGTTTTGTCTTATGTTTGGATGCAGGTTGAAGATATAAGTTTCTGATGGCATTGAACTAGATATAAAATTTGAACTTGAAAAATATTGACAAATGAATCTTGTTATTTTTCATGGTAATAATATTTTGAGTTTTGATATATACAGAACATTAATTTTCAGATATATATATATATATATATATATATATATATATATATATATATATATATATATATATATATATATATATATATATATATATATATATATATATATATATATATATTGACTCAATTATTTAACCCTATTACTAAGACTCCCCGTTCGTCTGCCTGTTACCTTAAGAACCACGATAGCTAGACAGATGAAATTTTCAGAAATGAAGGCCTTAATGTGAAATAATGACAAGCCACATAAGCTTAATTGTTGGAAAAAACTTATTTGAAAAGTTTAAAAAATACTAAAAATCAACTAATGATTTCTTGTTGATAAATTTCATACAATTATTCAGGAAAAGTGCATCTCTTTAAATTGTGCTTATCAGGTAATTAAAGAAAAGTGACGTGTATGCAGAAAAAATATTTTATAAGGCTACTTACATTCTTACTTCAAAATAAAAACTTGAAAAACCATATGATGAAATGTCAGAAACAAAGTATTTGTTATGTGTTGGTACAGGTAATTTCATCATCCAATGATTTCAACATCGTCAGCGCCTTCAACTGTAGGTGTTGTAAGGATTTAAAAAAACATGATGAACCGGAGGCACATATGGTAGTAAGGATTTTACATCATCTAGTTTCTTCTTAGATATCTTGATTGGTTCAAAGTATTTTGGCTGTAAGTCAGTGAGCAATGTCTGAATGGGTCCTCCTTGTTTGGTGATGTTGATGGTTGTATAGTCGTCATGAACAGCATATTTTACGTAATTTACTGCGGTAAAAATCATTTTAACGCACTAGTGCGGTAAAAAATTATTAAACAAATTTGAAATCTCCATATTTCCGACTGACATTTTGACTGACAACTTCAGTTGTGGCGTTGCTTTTTTTTGGCGCTATGACATCCTAATTTTCATAACAATAAAAAAAGTTGAAACATTGCTGGTGACCAAGTTGGGAAATTTTAGACTATAATTAATTTGTATTTAATCAAAACGAACGGTTGTAGATAAAATAGTATACATAACTCGCGTGGTAAAGGTTTTTAGCACACTTAAGTGAATGAAAAGACTGGCCTGCGGCTCGTTTTTCAAACTTCACTTAGCGTGTGCTAAAAACCTAGTTACCACATTTATTATGTAATATACTATTAAAACTTGATCATAATAAAAACGGCAATGACTTGCCGAACAACCAAAATAATTGTTTCTCTTCTATTTGATGATATTAATACTATAATGTATTCCAGGAAAATTTAAATTATCAAGTTGAAAAAATCTTTTTAATAACCAGTCCTTTATGTATTTTCTACTTATGCCCTTACTTCTAATAACTTTACTAGAATTTCTTCAGAAATTCTGGTGTTATGTCTTCTTGAGACATACCTAATACCTACCTATACCAGAGAATCACATTTTCTTCACTCAGTTCTAAACTCAATTTGAACTATGATGGTCGTGTGATCAAAATAATTGTAAGAGTATATATTTCTTAATTTATTTGTGATAATACACACAGTTCAATATTTTTTTATACTCAGAATTTTGAAAATTTTAATCAAACTTTTTATTATGAAAATTAATTCAATACCAGAAGACTACTTCGAGTGGAGAGAATGCGATTTAGTTGAATTATTGATAGAAATTCAATAAAAACTATAATTTTTCAAAGATTTTCACGAAATTTCATTACGAACTTCTTGCCTCTACTAGGATTTCACATTCCAATATGTATCAGAAAAATGAAATAATGATCTATCTCCTCAGTAGAGAGACTTCGAATTCTTGAAACGGTATTCGCAATTTGAAAAAAAAGATTTCCTAATCTATTCATCCGCCATAAAAAACCACCCAGCACAAAATTTGAATCATTCCATTCGCGATACAACTGTAATAATCACTGTAACCAATACTATTGGAAAATCTATTCAGAAAAATAAAGCAAAACTTCACAAAACAAAAAACCGGAGTATATAAAATTAGTTGCGGTAGTTGTGAAAAGTTGCACATTGTTTGAACTTTCAGAAATTTCCGAATCAGTATTGCTGAAAACAGAACATAAACGTAGGTAGTTTTATTCAAATCAATAAAATCAAATACTTGGGTCTTCCTCTCAATTGTCAGAACTCATAAGTGTAACACCTTGAACTTATTCAAAAATTCGGTTTAAATTCCCTAGATTTTTTATACTACTATATAATACCACAAGAGATGAAATTTTGCCCGCAAAATTTCTCGATTGTAATATAAAAGTTTGTTGCATTACGCTCATGACATTTTTTCCAAAATCACTCGCCTAACGGCTCGTGATTCTGATACAAATGTCATTCGCGAAATTGCCTAAGCAACAAACTTGAATGTTACAAGAGATAAATTTTACCTGCTTAAATTTCATCTCGAGTGGTATTCGACATGACTATTTCACGAGAAAATATGTCTAACAGTAATATGGTCACATTTGAGAAAGTCAAGAAAATAACCTATGAATGTGAGAAATGTCAAAATATTGTCATATATAATACCACTAGAGATGAAATTTTGCCGGCAAAATTTCTCGATTGTAATATGACAGTTTGTTGCTTAGGCGATTTCGCGAATGACATTTGTATCAAAATCACGAGCCGTCAGGCGAGTGATTTTGGAAAAAATGTCATGAGCGAAATTGTCTAAGCAACAAACTTGAATGTTACAAGAGAGAAATTTTACCTGCTCAAATTTCATCTCGAGTGGTATTCGACATGACTATTTCACGAGAAAATATGTCTAACAGTAATATGGTCACATTTGAGAAAGTCAAGAAAATAACCTATGAATGTGAGAAATGTCAAAATATTGTCATATATAATACCACTAGAGATGAAATTTTGCCGGCAAAATTTCTCGATTGTAATATGAAAGTTTGTTGCTTAGGCGATTTCGCGAATGACATTTGTATCAAAATCACGAGCCGTCAGGCGAGTGATTTTGGAAAAAATGTCATGAGCGAAATTGTCTAAGCAACAAACTTGAATGTTACAAGAGAGAAATTTTACCTGCTTAAATTTCATCTCGAGTGGTATTCGACATGACTATTTCACGAGAAAATATGTCTAACAGTAATATGGTCACATTTCAGAAAGTCAAGGAAATAACGATTCATGTGAGAAACGTCAAAATATTGTCGCTGAAATACTAACATAGTAAGTTTTGCCGGCTTGCATGTTTTATCGCTGTGAAACGAGAGTAGCTATGGAAACTTTCTCACTAAAAATGGAATGAGTGAAATAGTCGATGAAATAATAACTTGCTAAGTTTTGCCGGCTTGCATGTTTTATTGCTGTGAAACGAGAGTTGCTATGGAAACTTCCTCACTAAAAAAGGAATGAGTGAAATAGTCAGTTTAATTCCTAGCTAATTAAGATTGTATCCAACTATCTGTATTTGTATAACTGAACCATTCTTCAGTCAACATCTGACGAAGAAGTAGTAGGTACTTCGAAACGTGCGTCGTGCATTGTAATTCACATATTTGCGAAAATTGTAATCAATAGTGTTTCATTATGGAAAAAAAAACACGAAAATTAGCTACATCCTTCCTAAGATCATCATATAACATATTATCTATGTACATTATTCAGAACAAATTGTCTTATGTTCACTTTGGTACCTCTGGGCAGCATCCTATGAATTTTAGAATAACTATTTACCCAGTGATATATCTATGATGCTTCATGTGACACATGTGTGCCGTTAGTAGGTTGGTAAGGTTTGAGTTGGATAAGTAAGATCCTAATTACAACAAGATGTCGAGGATGTTAATTAATCAACACAATTAACTCTCATCTTTTAAGTCGTATATAGGGGAAAGTGGGGGAATACCGCGCACCTGAGGGAAATTCTCAATAGTTCCATAACCACTGCTATGAAAAATATGAAATTGGTCTGAATACCTCATATATTTAGTTAGGATAAAATTCTCGTGCTCTAAGTTAGGTTTTTGATTCTCCTTTTTCTCAAATGTTCAAACTTATCGAGTGGTGCATTTGCGCGGTATTCCCCAACCCGTGGGGTAAAACCGCGCATAGTGTGGGGGAAATTCACGCATAAAACAAAAGAAAAAATTTGAACTAAATATTTAATTCAACCAAAAAAAAATAATAATAAATTAGTTATTAAAGTTTTATCGTCTTTAATCAACTAAATAACAAAATATTTCAGAAATAAAAACATTCAAAACTGCAATGTTGTCTTGTAATTCTTGCATGTTAATTTTTTGTTAAAAAAATCGCAAGAAAAGCTACATTCCTGATGTGCCCATCTTCCTTCAAATTACGCATCTAGAACATAATTCTCTATTGCGGCCGAACTCTCTGCAAATCAGACATTCGTTTTCATCAGGGTCATCGTCACCAACGATATCTGACATGTCGATGTCAAATTCTTTTGTTTCGCTGTCAGCGTTAGAAACTTTTTTTTGTAGTTTTTACTTTTCTTGATTTGGACTTATCGTTGGAAGTTTTGATAGCACTAGTTTTTGTAGCTTTTGAATTTTGCTTTTCATGGTCTTCAAGAAGTTTAATTTTCATAGGTCTACTGGTCAAAATTTGTGATTTCTGTTTTAAGTTCACATTTTTAAATAATTTTACAAAATCCTTTTTTTGGGATCGGTGCGATATCTTGAATGCTTACAAGTGCTGGAATTGGATCTGACAATATTTGTACCTACTGAAGTACCAGGTTTGGAGTCTTGAACTGAATATGTAACTGAAGAAATATTAGTTTTTGCTGCAGACGTAGTTGCTTCTATTTCTTCAATGAAAATTGTTTGAGTATTGGTATGAGTCCAATACTCAAATAATTTTCAGTATTTTTTTCACTTTGTTTTCATAAGTTTGTGGCATCTAGAAATAAAAACAAATGATATTTTACCATATGACTCAATGTGGGGTAATAACGCGCATATCCGCGCGGTATTGCCCCGCGGGCAAACAACAATAAATAATCGCTTATATAAAAAAAACTAAACTGCAATGTTCTTCGAAAATGCGATCAAATGTAAACAAAGATACTATATATCTAACAAAAATAAAAGAATACCTATAAAACTAACCAAATTTACTTACCTTGCTTATTTCATTTGGAGCAAAACTTATAGCAACCTTACGCTAAACAAACACATGCCGACTGCCAACACGTGGTTGAAATTAGCACTTTCTGCGGTAATGCAGCGTAGTTAAGATGTCGACCACTAGGTTGTAGCACTATAAAAATTTCGAATCGATGCATTAGAGAGCCGTGGCACAGATGCGCGGAATTACCCCGTGCGCGGTATTCCCCCACTTTCCCCTATATATATATATATATATATATATATATATATATATATATATATATATATATATATATATATATATATATATATATATATATATATATATATATATATATATATATATATATATATATATATATATATATATATATATAATATATATGTGTGTGTGTAAGTGTGTGTATATGTGTCAGACATGAAAATTTTTTCGAAAACCGTGGTCTAAGAGGCCTAAAACGGAAGAAAAAACTACTCCCGCACCTGACTGCTTTCCTTCGATACAAATTCGATTACATCGATTTAGATTTATTATTGAAGAATTCTAGATAAAAATTCGAGATGAAAATACTCCAGAGCTTACACCCATGAACTTTTATTTTTGGAGACGTGTAAATAGCATTTGATAGCGCGAATTACTCGTATAACGAATAGTTTACAGCCAGACTAGATAAGACGGGCTCCCGATTTCAGTCCAAATGCTCTTGTAGTATATGTGTCCAGAAAAGAATGGAGAATATAATGAACATTCATTATTATATATGTTGTGATTTTTTAATAATTTTTTGTGTGTTCGATTTTTATGTGAATATATTGTTAATAATGCCGAATACATACATATTATTATGGAAGAAGTGACCTCAAAAAATTGTGCAATTTCTCATAAAATTATGAAAATTCACCGATTCAAAGTCAAAAGAATGAACGTCAATAAAGAAACTCAATAGAAGTAATCGAATTTATGTCAGTCGCCATAGCAACCGGTCAGCTACTGGTAATAATTAATTGAAAAAATCAATAAGTTTACAGTAAACTTATGTTTTCGCAAAAACGCTTCACGATAGGCTCATTATTTTGTTATAGAAGAAATTCTTCTATGAATTCAATAGTCTATCGATCCTTTTTTTTTTTGAAAAAAATGACTTATAACTATTTGAATTTAGTCAAGTTTATTGATTTATTGTAACGTTTTTCATGAAGTAACATCAAGTTGAGACCATGTACTGAAAAGCGCAATTTGTTGGCTAATGTCCGCTGGTCTTTTTGTTTTCTTATCATGAGACATTGAAAAGATATGATTTTTCTAGTGAACCCTTAAAGGCCGCCAGTTTTTCAAAAAATTTATTATATCTGCGTAACCATAGCAAGTAAGTTAACAGAACCTGGGTGAAACATGTAGCATATTATGCAGGAAGTCCAACGGCAAACATGAAAATATATAGTTTCATTTAGAATAAGAAAGTTGATAGTGACTTCCGGTATAACCGAAAATACCACAAAGATGACTTTATTTCATAAAGATAGTTCACTACTGACTATGGCCGTGCGCCAAATTTTAAATCTTTAACTTTCAAGGTATTCAAATGCGTCTTATAGTCTTATAGGCCAGTTATAAAAATCACCCTGTATATATATATATATATATATATATATATATATATATATATATATATATATATATATATATATATATATATATATATATATATATATCTGGGTACATATTTGGGTGCATTCGCGTTGGGCGCTTACACGCTTTAAGCGCTCATAAGCTTCGTTTTCTGTGGTCGACTCGCGCTCACAAACGCTTAACACTAAGCGTAAGCTAACCTAACTTTTGTTGTCGATAATTAATATATTTGAAGGGAAATGTCAAAGCACGGTATTATATATCATGATTTTGCCTACCTATGCGTAAAAAGATCTGACATTCGCCATATTGAAATAACTAATGCTCAAAGCCAAAGCGTGAGCGTCTCTAAGCGCTAGTAGGTCAACACGAACGCCAATAATCTGTGCTTCTAAGCGTGAGCGCTTGAAGCGTGTAAGCAAGCGCCCAACGCGAATACACCCATTGACATCTCCAGCAGATCTCATCGAGTCAAATGAGCTGAAATTTGGTACCTGAGATTAATTCCGTTGCAAAACAGAAGTATCAAAAAGGTAAATTTCTGCAACCGCTGCCATTTCTACGTAGATCTTCCTAATTTTCAGACGAAAAACCTTCCCGGTACATATTGACATTTCCGGCGGTTCGTATCACATCTAATGAGCTGAAATTTTTTACCTTGGACTGTTTTCGTTGTAGAACAAAACTACGAAAATATGTTTGTACTTTTTCAACCACCGCCATTTTTACGTAGATATTTCTTGTTTTTTTATGGTTTTTGAAAAATTGCCGAACTCCACATCTGCAGATAGAGTGAGAGGGTTGAAGAACGTGATGCACTTCGCAAAGTGCGTTTCTTCGCTGGTTTCAAATTTTTACCTCAACCATGATGCACTTCTCGAATTCAACATTACAAATTTTTAGAACCGCATCTCGACGCGATGCATTTCGCGCGAAAAATACGCTTTGGAGTTATTTTATGAAATAAAATCGCTATGCAGAGTTCTCTAGACTTCTTATCCCTTCATGAAAATTTTATCTATCCCATAAAAAAACGGTTATATATTCATAAGTCTTCCGAAATTAACTTCTACATGTCCAATTTACAGCTTTGGGCTTTGCTATAAATTTATTCGTTCAACCTTTCAGATATTCTCAGCTTCTTGCAGATAGCGATGACTTCTAAAACATTTGTCTGGAGAGTATACTATCTTGCAAGTTCATACTAAAATAGTTTCGATATCTAGATCATAATACGATCGAAAATTCTAGTTATCTGGAAAGCTTGTGGCTATCTTGTGGATTTCCTCATTGATTTGCAAACTTAGCATTTGGTCTGGCGATTTCGTAAAGACTTAAATTAAATAGAATATATGTATGTTCGCCGCTGCCTCAGTTTCTGGAATGTCAGGCTCTATACTGTCCACTGTTTATACTTCAATATTATCCGTTCAAATCTCAAGTAAACTAACACATACTGTTTCATTCCTTCCTCTGTCCTGTAGACTCAATTACCACAAGATCAAAAAGCAACACATATATCGGCACCTATTTTTTTTTGTGAGGAACTCTAGATATTAACGAAAGCTTTTAATGCTTCTCAAACTCCCCGAGATAATTTCAACGAATAGCGGTTCATGCTGGATTTGAACCACTGCAAGCTCTAGCAAATGAAAATCTCTTTTGAGGATATTTCTTAGAGCGTTAGGTTTTTGGTTCAAATCAGAAACTCCCTCTTGTAGACAGATGTTCTGACTGTTGGGATGTGCAAGGCAAATTAATGTGTATTATCTGCATATCTTATGAAGAGATAATTGAGCTCCAAAAATAATATTGAGGAAAATGGATGCAGAGCACTTGCCGTGATAATATCTGTAAAAGAGACACGAGTCGACCTCAACCTTCATCCGATGTTCAAGTGAATGAAAGTGAGCGGTGAATGAGGAGTAGCGTATTGGCCTCACTGTTTTTTTTTCATCAGGCGTAAACAGATTTTCATTACAAGAAATACACTGGCCAGCAAAATTAACGCACCACTAAATTTTGAAAATTATTTTTTATTTCATAATATTAATCAAATATTTTCATGTCTTAGTTAAGTATATTCTTGTTCTAACTTAATAAGGGTATGAACAAAAGATAAAATTCTAAAAGAACGTATAGAAAAATAAAGAAAAAAAAATAAGAAAATTCAAAAAATTCAAAAAATTATTAACTTTAGTAAAAAAAACCAATAACCGGTATTTCCTCTTCTATTTCGAATAACAGCACGGCAGCGATTATTCATGCTTAAAATTATGGGCATTATATCGTTTTCATCCAAATTATTCCATATTTGGAAAATATCTCTAGTAAGCCCATTTAAGGTGTTAGGAGGGTTAGGAAGTTCTTGAAAACGGCGGTAGATCATGTCCCAAACATTCTCAATTGGATTGAGATCAGGAATGTTTGCTGGCCAATCCATAGTTTCAATTCCAAACTCATTAAAATAATTTTGCACAATCTGAGCAACATGCCGTCTAGGATTATCTTGCTGAAACAAAAAATTCTCACCAATGTAAGGGCCAAATGGTATCACATAGTCTTGCAGTATCTCCCTTATGTAGCTATCTGCTGTTAAACTGTCATTATTAATAACCACCAAGTCAGTACGAGCAGTTAAAAAGATTCCCCAAAAAATCTGGTTTTTGGAAGATACATTAGGCATATCTTTCATTTCCTCTTCGATAAACGCTTATACATACGTCTATCTGAGTTGTAGAGACAAAATCTGCTTTCATCTGACCAAAGCACTCTTTCCCAATCTTCATCAGTCCAATCGATGTGTACTCTAGCAAAATTTAACTTTGCTCTACGATGCTCTGGTGTTTAAGCTGGTCCTTGCGCTGGGACCCTTGGTCTCATACGGATGTATGATATACACCAAATCTCTGTCCAATTCTTAGAAAGCTCCATCCCTCTTCCAGTAAAATGACTGCCTGGCACATCTTCGGCGGTCAAATTTCTAGATTGGCGTTCCATAATAAACACTTTACTTCACTGTACCTCAGAAATGAACATTTTCAGTTCAAATGATAAATTTTAGAGATAAAACCTAAATAAAGAAGAGGTATGTTAATTCAAATTTTATCTGAATTCCAACAAAACGAAAATAACAAAAACAAATTTCGATAAAAAAATCAAACGTATAAATTTAGCATGTGTGTACTATGGCAGAAAATAAATATTTTCATTTTTATGTGAATTTCCACAAATAGTTCGAAATAATTTAGTGGTGCATTAATTTTGCTGGCCAGTGTATAAATAAGTTTCTGTGCAGATGACTAGGCAAAGGTGAAAACATGTTTGTGCTAGGTTAAATTGGAAATAATCTAAGTTCTCAAAAGATGAAGTTTATGGGTTGGCTTGATTATTTGGTGCTCCGATACTAATTGAGGATCGATGAGGGAAATTTTGTAGAAAACCTGGTTGTTATTGTTTGGCATTAAAAGCATATGGGAATGTTAATCATATTTTATGTTATCATTGGAACAGTAAATAAATAACACATACAATATGTACATATAAGCCAGTTGTTATGTCTGTGAAGAGATCTACCAAAAGAATGGTCCATCTTCGAGAGAAAATTGATCCTACCAGATTATCCGTTAACTACATTGAAATCAAAGTGTGCAAAAAGATAGGTGGAGAATCATAATGTTGTCATATAATTCATAAGGCTTTAGAGACCAATATTGGAAGAGTTGTAATAACACAGATGTGAATATCCCATTCCAAGCAACGTCTATGGTGAAATCTGCAATACCTGGAGAATTTTCATAGTGGTCTCATTGTAACATAAAATTCGTCAAACCTGCGGATTATTTTTGAGTGTAATGGCCATCACACTCATCGATTATTATATTCAAAAATTGAAGGATAGATTCCAAGCGATAAAAATGTTTTTTAATTTTTTTGTTTTTCAACTATGATTGGCTCATTAGCGAACAGTATTATATAACATAACAAATTTGTATCTAACACTATGATCAAATTTCAACTTAAATGTGACAATCTTCATACTTAAAATATATTTTCGAAAACAGTTCATTTTCGATTCATGTTGTCCTTCAAAATCAATTCTTTTTTTCACACTTTCATCCTAAAACACAACTTCATAATCTACACATCGAACATGATAATACAATTTTCCTTTTGTTGCCCTGAAAATAACCAGCGACATTCCATTTATTACCACTACTTTTAACCTATATGAGATTGTTATACCATTTATCCTCCAGTTCCCCAATGTAATTATCAGAAACGATCATACTATATATCCAAATCTATATTTGAAATCTCATATTCTTCTTTATATACTTTTCAACAAAATACGAATAGCTTTATACTGCCCAAAGAGTGTTTTAACCGTCTCGCTCACCTTGTCCTCAATTGAGGACAACCTACTTTGGATTTTTTCCTATGAAGTGCCGCTTGCTCTTACTTCTCTGTCACATTGTTCTCAGTTGTGGACATCATATACTTCCAAATGAATATATGTGCTGCCATCTAAAAGCTGATGGAAAAAAAATTCATTCATTTGAAATATAGGTTTCCGTAGGGTAGCTGTGACAGCAGTGTAGCGCTCTACTGTTTATTTTTTTGTTAGTTATATTTCACGTTCACAATAAGTGTAGACTTGTTCCAAAGTAATTGTGTTTGGTGATTTTTGTGCATATTGTAATCAGCCATTTTTGAAAGTGTGGTGTCCTAATTTGAGGACATTGTGAGCTAGCGGTAAACGCAACATCTAGGTAAATATAACAGCACTTTTATTTTATTTCTGCAAAAGTTAAATTTTATACATTTTAGTACTTCGAAAATGGACCATTCATGAAATACCATACCCTGTAATGTTATTTTAATAAAACATATTAATATTTTACCCTCTGAACATATTTCTGAAAATTTTTTGTCTTCCATCAGCTCATGATGTCCTCAATTGGGGACATATCATAGTGCCCAAACGGAGCATTTTGAAAATCTGAATTTAACATCAAAAATTTTTAAAAAATCATAAGTTGCATCACAGTAAATTTCAGATTTTTCGCTCCAATAGTTTTAATTCGTGACCGAGATGGTTAATATGCAAACAAAAATAATTTACAAGGAAACAACGCCTAGAGGCTCATCAAGGCGGATATATTTTTTCTCCATGCTCACACAACACCATAGCCACGGGAGAGGAGGTTTATAATTCACATAGAGAATATATAACAAAGGTGAAAATTCAGAATAATTCAATCTAACGATTTGATATGATCATAAATGATATAGTTCTCTTCAAATTTGTTCAAGGATAGAAGAAAATCTAAAATATACGATCGCTGAAATTCTGATAGTTTTCGTAATACATCATCGCAGTGATGTCTAAAGTTACTACTTCTAAGAGTACCCAATTCTCCACACTGACAGTAAGGATCTTGTCTGACGCCGACCCTACGTAGATATTTATGACAACTCAGATGACCACTTTTCAATCAGCAAATTACACGAATAATATCTCTGGAACAAGAGACCTTGTTAAGCCAAACTTTGTGTAAGGGAGGTGCCTGAAGATTACTATAAAGTCTGCCCTTTGATGTCACTTGAAATCTTTGAATCCATTTAGGTATATCATTATATTTTAATGTATCAGAATAGGTCAGAATGAACAAATTTATTTATCTGAATTGTTTGATTTTTGACTGCTTCCTTTGCCAGTTTGTCGACTATTTCATTTGCGTTGAACCCTACATGAGCTTTAGACTGCAAAAAGTGAATCTGTTTTCCTTGATCCATCCAAAAAGATTTATTTGCATCTTTAAATTCAATGTTACCTTAAATGCGTCAAATAGACATTGCAATCTTGAAATTGTATGAAAAAAAGGGCTATCTATCAATTCCAATGTCGAGTTGTCTACAATTTATTGAGATTTGCTTAGTCGTCCAACATGTGCAATTCAAGCTCTGGTAGAACGCAAAAGAGAATTTTACCGAAAAATATTTATTTTATTGATTATATTTGCAACTCTCCATGTCATAACGTTCACTACTCAAACCTAATCTAATCTAAATATGCTTTATTGTACTACATAAAGTAAACAAGGAAAATTCTTCAATAATTAAAAATAATTATCAAGCAACTTTCCAAGGGAGATGGTTATATGCATTTTCCGACGAGAATTCTAAATTCACAATCCAACAGTGAATTATAGAAATCGTCAAGTCAGCCTGACTCAAAATCTGCATACAGCTGTTTCATTCGATATTATTATATCTCATCAGTGCAGCTTATCTGACTCGGAGTGAATCAACAAATTTCTACTTGTTCCTCAATACAAATCGTGACCGAGCTACTATCTGGATAACAACCCAGAGCGCCATCCACCAAAGATATTGGAAACCAACCATTCACCGCTCAGATCGAAAATGCAGAATACCGTCGGGAGAATACATAACTTCGTGACATGAAATGTCTGCTCTGCAACTGTGGCGTATGTGGTTCCAAAGCACGCCAACATATCGTTTAAAAACTCTGGACATACTCACGAGAGTGCGCTCCTTGCCTTTAAAATTACACAATTTATTGACAAAGCGAAAAATATGAGAACAAAACATATATCCTGAGAGGATGCATGTAACACAAAATAAACGAGTCCTAAAGAACATATTGGTACAAACAACACACCAAACCTACATTTCCATACAAAATAAAATAATGCTCAAACTTCATTTTCTACATTGAGAATATTGAAATTGTCTTTGAGAAACCCGATTGGTCAAAGTCGGCTATCTAGATTAAGTTTTGAGTCCATATATCGTACAATCAATGTACCGACCTATAAAGTTATCTATATGTTTGTAACCGAAACGAATTGAATATTAAATCTTTGATACTAATGCATAATCGAGTTTTTAAATCATGGCCTCAACATTGCGAAGTTGTTGCCATTTGTGGAATTTTGGTAGCTGCAGAAGAAGCTAAATTAGTAATTTGCTTACGGGTGACATAAGAAGAGAAGGATCATCATCCCAGTGGTCCCCAACCCTGTGCCCGCGGGCGCCAAGGCGCCCGTCTACCGTTTCACGTGTGCCCTCCACCCATGGTCTATTCTGTAGACTAGAACTGATGCCTGTGGGGTATGAAAACTTAAAACGAGTACCGCAGCTGTCTCAACTGACGGTCACTGCCTGCTTCTCGACTACCGCGCTCTTCCAACCCGGTGCAAAGAAGATCCATCCTTTCCAGGATGGATAGTTGTTAAAATAAGCATTTTAGGCGGACGCCGATTGCTTATTTCAGGGATTTCCCAACAAAAGTGAGATTATGTTAGCAATATAAGACCTGCAGTTATCAGCCAGCACCGTCACAAGAACCATACACGATATTTCAAAAGAAGTGCAAGCTCAGTTAAAGAGTGATTTGGAAGTATGTGAATGGTTCTCATTACAACTTGAGGAATATACAGACATTGTATAGTTAGCAGTTATGATGAGAATAGTATTAAGTGGCTTAACTGTAAAAGTAGATCTACTGAAAATATTACCCATGAAAGGACGAATAACAGGGAAGGATATTTACAAAATATTTAGAACATATACAAAGTCAATTGATATGAAGTCATAACATATAGTTATAGAACATATGCGAAGAAAATTGATATCAATTAATATCAAAGGATTGATTGCCCTCTGCAGAAAAGATAAATCATTTCCAAAATTCATGTCATAGAAAGTTTTGTGTAGTAGAATACTACCCTTTGGGAACGTCATGAAAATAGTAACGAAATAGTCGAATTTATTCAAGCAGTCCCCATGCAACACCAGCTTTTCAAGGCACTATTACATGAAATATGATATGTTTTTGGAATTAAATATGTTTTTGTACAATCTTTGTTTTATCAAAAATCTCCATTTATAAATTCACCTTGAATATTTGAATTTTAAATGGTGCCCGCCCCCTAACCGGAATGCTAGAATATGCTCTTAGGTGAAAAAAAGATTGGGAATCCCTGATCTATTCCAATAATTTGTATTTATCCATCAAAACCTGAGAGAGGTCGAACGTTTGCTGTAGTTGATGATTCCAATATTAAGTATGCTCATATTTTTAGTAGATATCTTGCACTACATCCGAAACATGCCACTACTGATCGAGTTTTGAAATATTCTAAAGGAATATATATAAAACAAGTTGTTATAGTTAATAAATTCGGCAAGTGCCCTCCCCTTACAGCACATTTTCTAAATTTGCCAGTAGTGGATAAATACGGGGCATGCTTTCAGACAGACATCTGATTATTGCCAATGAAGGGATAAATCTCGATGAACTGAAACGCCAAGTAGGTTGAAAATCCTCATCGGCAGCGGCTAGTTATATTGAAGAGTCTATAGCAAACAAACTGGAAATTTCAAAATTAATTGCTGGGGTTGTGGCGAGAGGATGCAATATTGGGTCTAACATTTCTGTAACTGCTGATAAGAGCGTGGAAATTTCAAATATCAGTAATTCTGCAGGTAACCTAATAATAACAAATAATCACCAATACACGTTTGATATTCATTTAATTGTTTCTGTTTATGTTACTTGTTTCGTGATAAAAATGTAAACAATTCGATTATTTCAACAATTCACAAGAAAATCTGTCATAATCTTATCTCATTTATTGAAGCCGTTATCTAGCAACCTTTATACCCGATTATGCACTTTTTACCCCGAGGCGAAGGTAAAGGGGTTATAGTCTCACGACAAAAAGTTGGGATCTGGTCCGATTTTAAGGATTCCAACGGATATCGATAAAATACATATGATTTCATTGGGGAATTTTAATTCCCAATTTTTCCCAACGAAGAATAAAAAATTATAGCGTTTTTAGCTCGAGGCGAAGCTAAAGTTTCAAGAAAAAAAGTTGGGATCTGGTCTCATTTCAAAAATTCCAACGGATATCGATAAATTACATATGATTTCATAAGAGAATTGTTATTTCCAATTTTTCCCAACGAAAAATAAAAACATGCGTCGAAGTGCTCTGTGTGCCACGGTAACCAAGCGACGTTGATAGCTTCAGCTTGATTCTGCGTCTGTATCTGCTTCCCATCTTATCAATTTGATTCATAATTTGCAGCAAAATGAACCGGGATAGGATATTTTTGCTAAATTTTCACGGATTTTATTCGTAATATCGAATTATTAATACATTTATTGCAATTTTCGTTCATTTCAGTCGTAAAATCGACTTTCATTGTTATTTAATTTATATAATACATTCAAAAAATATTGACGACATGCTCATGCGCCGAGGGGTTTTATCATTCCTAGTGCTACGCAGTAGGGTGTCCTTCATTTTATTCAGGTTTGTTTTGGATGGTTTCTGATACATTTATAGGTACTAAATAGTGATTTATGTACCGAGTGCGTTATATAGATCAACGCCCGATGGGTGTTAGGATCTAGTAACGCACGTGGTGCATACAAGATTTTATTTTTCACGAATTTTTAAATTTTTTTAATGGAAAATCGAATTTAAAATCGGTTTATTGCTCCTATACTTTTCATTTTCCTTCTCATAGTAGGCATGTCATTCGTTGATATTTTGACGTTTGTGAATACTTTTGTCATCATATTTAGTGAATGTCATTGCTGCTTTCTTTGTGTAGTCTTATAGAAATAATGGAAATGAAAATGAATTTACCCAAGAATATTAAAGAAAATGCAGCCAAAGTTGCGAATAATTTATTGCCGGAGAAATCCAGAGTCGTATACGACAAGGATTATGAAGTATTTAATCAATGGATGTTGCTTCATTTCTCCTCGTACAATGAGCGGGTGTTATGATCCATAATGCCCGCCCATAACAATCTAGGGCTTAACGAGTGTATTTATAGCAACCGTATCTAAGGTAAAATCAACAAATAATATAAGTGAAAAATAAAATATATTTTCGTTTTTCCATATGTCCATCAATATTATGATAACTATTGAAAAATAAACAGGACGGAGTTGTTCTGGACATCGTAGACTGCTTCAATAAGAGCCAGTCTTTTGCAGGATTCGCCATAATCGAAACATTTGCTTTTGATGTGAAACTCTACAAAGTAAGAGTAATATTATTCTATTTTCAAGGGTGATTAGTATAAGCTATTAAATATTTTGCCAATGGTATATAACATTTGAATTTAGGAAGTCTATAATTGATCAAAATTAATAACAATCGTAATACGTAAAATTGATTATGAAATTTCAGTATTTTATATATATCTAATTCATTAAAATACTGTACAATATTGAGAGTCTTTAAACTCAAAACATACTAGTATTTGTACTTTTTAATTATTTGTAAATAATTTCTAGTGTTGAATATTGTATGCAAAAGACTTTGTACCATAGTTCTTTCAATATTTGAAAAGTTTCCCGAAAAAGTGTCATAAATTTTATAAAATTATTTATAATACCTCTCGTATAAGCCTAATTAAGAATTAATTATATTTATCAAATCTCCTTTATGAATGTCGAGATATTCTAAACTTGGAACTTGTTATTCAAATTGAAAAAAAACTTTTAAGGCTGCTACTTCATGTAACTTAATTTCAATTAGAAACGAAATAAAAAACCCCTGTGTTCAAGAGACTTACTCTGGGTTCGATTACGTTTTATCTTACGTTTTCCCTCTACAAGGGCTTCTTCGGAGAGTCCACTTTATTCCAGTGTATAACGCCTCAAAAAATAAATCGTTTGAGAACAAATGTTTCCACTTTGTTGTTAATCAAAATTTTCCATCCATCAAACAAATCGACAAAGGAATTCAAACATTTTATGCTTGTCAAATGTGTTGAATCAAAGAAACATAATGATAATCTCAAATAGTACCTATATTGAACAACAAGGTTTGAAAAATATTTTTTGTGAAAGCGTTTCGAAACCGTCAGTTTTCGATATTTATTAGAGTTTCGAAATGACATTCTTTCAGGCACTAAAAGTGACACATAAAAGTGACAGTTTTAGGCACTAGTGCCTGAAAGTAAAAATGAAACGTTAAAAACAATGACAGTATTTATTTATTATAAATCTTAAGGGTACAATTATGTAAATTATTAAAGTGAATACTAGAAGCATCCAACTTCTCTCCCCTAAGAGCAATGCAAGTGTTAGTTGTAGGAATAAGTAAATTACTTGTACTGGCAATGCTGATAACTTCTGCTTCGCGGGAACTGCTTTTACTTTCTTATTTGGCGTATCTTTCTGCCCCATGATTCTTTTTACTACTTCGGTTTTCTGTTCAACTGAATTTTCAATGTAACCTTCAGTAACCGAGCTTGATCGCCAACCTCCATGTCGCTTTGAAAGTGTTATGTACGCTCCTGAATCTGCCAATATTGTTGCAGAACTGCGCCGGAAACAATGACCAGTGTATTCATTGGCGTTTGAGAGTCCAAGGAATTCCGGTATCTTTTTTGGCATACCTCCAATTGTATTGATTCCAACTGGCAAAGTACAACATTTTCTATTTCGATACGTCAAAAAAAATCACTGATGTGTCACATTGAGTGGACGAAGTTTTGCGTACGTATGAAATACATGTAAGAAATTGATATTATCTATCGATCCTTCAATAACCGTAAACATTCTTGGAACATGAGTTTTTGTATTCGGAATCTTAACACTCATAAATGACTGACAATCTTTGATGGCATCTACGGTCAAACATGTGATTTCTTCTCTCCTACATGCTCCCAATTCTCCAACGATTAAAACCACTATTTCCAGCTTTGTAAATATTTTCGATTTCTTCGGCTTATATCCGAGAGCTTTTCTTTTTAAAAATGCAATGAGGTTTGTGAATTTGCTTATATCTACGTTTTTGTTCAGGTAAATCATGGTTCGGATCATCGAATATTTACTCCACAAAGTAGATGGCCTTAAGGTAGTGCATAACTTCAGGAAATAGGCAAGCAATAACTTTTCTTTAAAATTTTTAACATGTTTTTCTTTAACCCAGGTTTCAAAGTTGTTGTAGGTGGTATCGTATAATGTTTTCGATTTTTGGGGCACCAACATGGATAGCGCAGTTTCAGCAGTTTGAAAGTGGCAGAACCATAACATCAAGCAATGCATAAACAATGCCTTAGAAACAGATTACCAGCTCACTTTTAAATATGTTTAAATCACAAATAAACACATGATAAAATCGAATTTTCCGCTTTCACAAGAAATCTTGTATGAAATTCGTTAAGAAAAGAGTGTTTTAATCACTCGACGCATTGTCTAAAGAGGCTTTCGCGTCGTTAGACAATTTTGCGTCCCGTGCTTGAAGCACATTCATTTCGCAACTTGTTACCTAAGTAGCTATTTTGCACACGAGCGATATATAGTTATTAACGTAACAAGGCCGATATGTAGCAAATAACGGATGAGGTTGGATATATAATCCTCGGCTGCGCCTCGGATTATAACTAACCGAATCCGTTATTTGCGTATCGGTCGTGTGTAGTTAAAGACTTTTCGTAATCCCGTTGAAAGATTATATTGTGATTCCGAAGAAAGAAAAAACCCCCTACCTCGCAATTCTAAAGAAAAATCCCAACGTCGTGCACTCTGTTGTCATGAAACAGTTTGACAATTTTATAAACAACGTCAGTTTTTTGTGTTCTCAAGTTCGCTTTTTACGACCATGGATGAAATTGATGAAATTGAGGAACAAAATCGAATTTCTTTAGAAATATAGGGAGAATCATGTGCAGTGCAGCGAGTGTTGATTAACTGCCGAAAATAACTCAAGAGCGATACCAAAAAGAATTTATGAAAATTTTGAAATGTGGCGTAAAAGCAAGAATGTAATGGTTGTTAATGAGGATGTATTATTAGCCTATGCGAAATGAAAATCAGAGGTTTATTCTCCCAACTCGCTGTAGACCAAGATTTCAATGTTGTTATTGTAAGCAGAATGATGTTTTGAAATAAATATTTGAACAAGTGATTTCTTAACGGCCGCCGGCTGTTGACACTAACTTTTCAATTGTCATCTGAATACCGTTAAATCAAAATAACAGTATGGGATTACGAAAAAATGATATCGCGCGAGTGTGCAAAGGGGTTTTCAAAAAAGTTTTTCAGTACTTTTTATAAGACTGCAAATAGAAGCTTGCTTTTTGCACAATTTCCGAAGATGCCTCGGTAGCCCAGCGGTATGGTGTATCGCTTGTGAACCAAGGATCGTGGGTTCGAACCCGACCTTGCTCTTGAATGTTGTGTATGTAATCTAGTGGTTTTAAAATTTGATCTGTTGGGTAATGACTTAGATTCAAGCCCATTGGCCGTTCGGAACCGGCCTAAAACTGTAGGCCCCATGAGTTAAAAAAATTCCGAAGAATCTGATATTTTATTCAACAAACTTTGGAAACAACAATGTTTTGAAGTATCCAATCAACGAAACAATAGAGCTGTGACGGTTGCTTTGGGACTCAGACAGCTTAAAAATTGCAGAATTTTAACTTGGTTAGGAGAGTACAAAAAAAAATCACAATGCACGAGAGATACGGTTGCAAAGATGGCGTATCCGTGCGTAAAGTGTTTTTTCTACGAGCGGGCGAAAAATTGAATTTTCCACACACATTTTAGTGTGGAAAATTGATTTTTCCGCACCGTGTGTAAATAATTTTCCGCACTGTGCGGAAATGGAATATCAGGGTTTTTTCCGCACTGTTTGGCAATGTGATCCTTTACGAATTGAAATGCGTGCGGTTTCTAAATAAACTATAAGCACTTATAATGAGATAAACATATCTCAACTTTTGATTAGTTCTGTTGACTTGCCTCACGCTCGTAGAAAAACTATTGTACCTAACACTTTCGGAAAATGTTTTTCCGCACTCGGCTGCTTCACCGAACTCCGCTACGCGTCGTTCGGTGAACGGCAGACTCGTGCGGAAAAATTCATTTTCCGCACTTGTTAGGTAAATAGCTATTACACACAGCGTGTGCAAAGTACTGCTTTCGGAGCGAGTTTTCAATGCGCAAAACCTTATTTTCTGAGGCAGTCGTATGAATATTTTTCAGCTGGAATAACACTTATTTTGAAACCCTTGCCGAGTTAGTCGAAGGGAATTTGATATCACTTTGATTGATGAAATCAGTACAATAACTCAGTTTATAGGTTATACTTATTTCTGATTCAGATACTTTGAATGCCAACTTTAGAATTTTATTTTATTTTATTATAAAAGCTTCAGAAATTTACCCTGAAAAAAAAAATCGCTTTTTCTCAGACAGTAATCGTTTTATGCGAAAATTAATGAAAAAAACCCGAACTGACCTGTTGTTAACTCAAAAAACGCCAATTCAGCGTGTTTCATTCCTCCTGAAGTATGTGTCAGAAAGGCGGGCTTTGAGTTATAGGGATGAATTCCTTCAGCCAGGTCAGAGGATACACTTGTATGTAAAAGTGCATTATGGATGGGTGAAGCAGGATATTTTTGGAACAAAATCCGCGTATGTTCTCAAATGTTGCTTTTATAAAAAGGATACTGTTGTTTTTAGAGTATGATACTTTAACTGTATTTGAGAGTGAATTTTTAGATCACCATACGTTAATTAATAATAAATAGAGTCTGATGGTCGCCATTTTGAACACTTGATATAAAATATTGCTTGTTTCATATCTATAATTTTATTCCCTTCATAATTTGAACTAGTACATAACATTTAAGGTATCAAAAAATAAACGCATATATATTATGATCTTTATCATATCTTTATGATGTTTATTTCAATCAATTCTGATTTCTCAAAACGCCATAGGCGACTTGATAAATGATAAATTTCTTAAAATCAGCTTGCAAGATGATAATGTTCATTTTATTTGAAAACGTGAAGAGATATCGATTGAAATGAATTGAGGTTTTCGATAGACAATTAAATTTTGCATCTGTTGGTGACATAAAATACGGGGTGTCCCATTTAAGTTAAACAAGTTGGTGCCGCTTGAAGATTGCAATTATTTTACCTTCATTTTTACACACTACCTAAGTCTAAGTTAGTCAATATTTTACAAGTGCGACATAAAGTTTGATCCAGTTAGTAGGCCTTATCATTAATTTGGTTAAAAACAAGAAAACACCAGTTGAGAGTGTAAGCGTTAAAACTGATACTACATTTTCACAAAATACGAGATATTTCGAAAACTATAAGGTTAAGGTAAATTAAACCTCCATGAAACTGGCATTTGTTTTCACTGTAAAATCCAAAAATGAAATAATATACAGGGTATTCCATTTCAAAAATACCAATTTTGATACTTTTCATGTTTTTTGCACACCCTGTACAACATAAAAATATTTTTAAAATGTAATTCTAATAGGTCCCTATCCATCCTAAAGAAAAAGTTTTTATAAAATCAAATACTTTAGCCGTAACTCTTCGTGTCGAATAACGTGAATAACCCTGTATATATATATATATATATATATATATATATATATATATATATATATATATATATATATATATATATATATATTAAATTATTACATTTTAGTCTTCAAGGTACATCACTTCATCATATAGAACAAACATCTATAGCAAACAATAATCTCTGTTATATATACAATAAGATATCAATTTCGAAATGAACTGAAGGGGTGAGGAATAATACTTTATTAATTATGAGGTTAATCTAGAATCTAGCTTAAAGCTGAATGTCGAAAAGGAAACCACCTTGGAAGTTTGGCATAAACATAGATGGCAACTTTCCGAAGGAGTTTCTAAGTATAGAAGTTTCCAAATTATTCAATAGGAAAATTCTCGGAGAGTTTGATGAAACTCTAACTATGACGTAGAAATTTGATTACCTCAACTCATTTTTGATGTGTTCATTACAGTTTATTCGAGAAATAAGGGAGTATCGAGTTCCATTAACATCCAGTAATATCACAAAAGCTAATTAATTTGATATATGGCTGTTTTCCACCGACTGTCAATAATACATAGCTTCGAGGTAGGTGACGTCATATAAAGAACAAAATTGAAATTTATAATTTGCATTGGACCTCATTAAATATTGTACTACGATAAAATAGAGTGGATTGTAGATTTTATTTCTACTCTACTTACGCTGGTAAACTAAAACTTCTAAGAATCGAAAAAATATGTGATTTGTTTTCTCAATTTGGTACGTAAAGTATAATGCTAATACACATTGCAGAAGGTACTAATTCCCGGGCGCGTTTTTTGATGTCTAATATATATATATATAATATATATATATATATATATATATATATATATATATATATATATATATAATATATATATATAATATATATATATATATATATATATATATATAATATATATATATATATATATATATATATATATATATTATATATATATATATATATATATATATATATATATATATATATATATATATATATATATATATATATTATATATATATATATATATATATATATATATATATATAAATTATATATATATATATATATATATATATATATATATATATATATATATATATATAATATATATATATGTATATATATATATATATATATAGTATAATATATATATATATATATATGTATTATATATATATATATATATATATATATATATTATATATAATATATATATATATATATGTTATATATATATATATATATATATATATATATAATATATATATATATATTATATATATCATATATATATATATATATATATATATATATATATATATATATCTATATATATATATATATATATATATAATATATATATATATATATATATATATATATATATATATATCTATATATATATATATATATATATATATATATATATATATATATATATATATATATATATATATATATTAATATGAATTAAGTATTCTACCCACCTTCATGTAATTTGTCTAATGTATTCTATTTGTTATAATTTGTGTATTGTCTGATTTCTTTGTTAAAGTGTCTACTGATGCATTCAATTATGTTTTCTTGTAGAATAATAGGGTCTAAATGTTTGACTATATTACACAATTTAATGAAATAATTTAAATTAATGTTATAATTAAATTTCCCCATATATAGATCTTGTCTATATTTATTTTGTTGTGTTTCTCCTCAAATAATTTAAAAAAATTATTTTCAAAATCAATTTATTCCTTAAATTTATCGTCTAAACTTGTGAACCATATCTGTGCAGATCCATTTACATAAGTTTTAATTATTTCCTTTTGTTCATCCCATTGATCAATATATAAATATAATTTGTGTTCAATTGAATTTATAAATGTTTCAGTATGCAAATTCCTAATTCTTCCATAAAATTTCAAAGTGGTGTCTAAATTCATATTTAATAAATTATGTGGAATAATCCGTTGATTTCCTAATTTGCTCTTTAATTCTATCAATTCTTCTTCATATTTTTCATTTAGATCATTCAATTCTTTTTTAAATTTATTAATTTTTCATTTTCTATATTCATAATCTTATATTGACATATATCCAGAGACTCCATACATTTTCTTCCCATACATATATATCAATTCATTTTGTTTCTTAATTTCATTTCTAAATTTCTTCATCCTCTTCTAATTTCTTATTTTGAATTATTATTTTATCATCTATAGCATTGATATGTATATTTAGTTCGTCATTCACATACTCTGTCATATCTTGTTTAACCAAATTTAGTTTCTCATCCATACTTTCAACTCCTTGATCAATATTTTCCAATTCATAACTTCAAATTTACCATTCATACCCATTTTCACATCATTTATATTTTGATCTTGTTTTTCAATTCTTTCATTCATATTCTGATTCATAATATTAATATTTTTATTCTATTCCATATTCATCTTCATTATGAAAGCTATAATTTTTGAACTTATATCCCCTGATTTTTCCATTTTTTTCTTTCTTCTCTGAATATAGTCTCATTAAAATTTTTTCTTTTCCAACATTCTCCTCATCATTCATATCTACACATTCATTTGATTGTTCAGTTATCAGCTCTTCACTAACATTTTCATTCACTTCTACCTCATTCATTTCCTCTTCACCTTCCTTACTTCTCAAAACCATGTTATTAGCCATCTTATAAATTATTTTTAATTTATTTAGTGTTATAACTAATCACAATATTCAAAACGCCTAACGTTGCGGATGCCAATTATTATAAATTCTCTATTTTATGCCCCACGTTGTGGAGTCAATTAATATAAATTGAGTATTTTACCCACTGTTGAAATTTTTATGATATGCATTAATATAATCTTTCTACTGCAACAATTAATGTCTTTTGATTTTACTATATCAATATTTATATTAATATATTTGATAATATATTTAAACTCTATTTTATAGACTCTAAAATTTTTCAGAGAAGGTTCTCTTCAATATGTTTTGAAATTTGAATCTTCTTTTTATAATTTAACTTTAATATTGATATCTTCATTAAACTCAAAATTTTAAATTTTCAACAATAATTTATTAGTAACAATTTATCAACTACAGTTCAAGAATAAATAACAACAATTCAAATTCGAACAACAACCATTTAAACTCTAATAACAATTATTCTATTTTTTCAATATAAGTAAGAAATTATTTATGGTACATTTTTATTTTCATAAAAAAATCCTTTAAAATTCATATTTGCAAACATATTCTCAAAGTGTCAAATTGGCCAATTTATTTATATTTTTACTCACTGTTGATTCGCATTATTTTCTCTTCTCTCAAAATTGACAGTTGATCTCTTCAATATGGAATCCAATGTTCAGTAGTTTAAAAGTTTTTTCTGTGCTTCTTGGTGACGTAATCCAAAATGGCTGACTCAGCTCTCTGCTCATGTACACATAACCATGTATATAAACATTCATAAACTTTTATTTGATATTATATTTATCAATATCGATTTATTCACTTCCAGATATTTATGATTTTAATACTTGCACTTTTAACTACTTTTCTTCAAATTCTATACTTTTCAGCTTACTTTCACTTTATATTTTCTACACACAATATGGTGGATCTAAAAAAATGAAAATCTGCTATCAACTAACAATGATATTGCTTCAGAGATGAAATCAGAATTGATCACGGAAATGTGAGGCACCTACTTATATAGACTCTTTTATTTTAACAAAATATCATTACCTGGCTGGTAATATTGTAGATAGAACATTCTGCAGTAATTTTGATCCAATATATAATATATAAAATATTATTGTATCAGGTAACCTGTATATTTTAAAACCTTTCAATAAAATTAAATGAACAATAATTTTGGAAATCTATTTTATCATTGATAAATGTTTCTTGTTGAAATTTTCAAATTTTTCAAATTCAACACTTCAACTTGATAACTTTTTTTAACTCTATTGACATTTTAATTAGATTTTTTGCAAAATTTGAAATAAAAACATATATCTTGACTTGAAATATTTAGTTATTCTTAACTACATAATACTTCAATCTGTAATGAACATCTCAACTTTCTATCCAGTAATTTAGTTATTATTCACTCTTGTAAAATTTGACATTTCTATCAACTTTGTATGCTAATTTGAAAATCTCTTTTATTACCTATATTATTCTGAATCAATTTTATAATTATTGAAAAAATTAATTCAATCATTCTACTATATTCATGTATAATTATATATCTTCAATTTCTTATAACAAAACTACTATCTGATATTCATATTGAATTTTTTTCAACGATATGCATAATTTTCAGAATTATATGTATTTCACATATATTCATTCTATTATTCTGAAATAATTTATCATACTTCATTCTATATCATTTCCACTACTTGATTCTTCATTTATATTTAATATTTAATGCATTATAATGACTTGTATGATATCTTATTCTTGCGATTCTTGACATTTTATGTTCTTGACAGTTATATGAAATTCTGGTATAATTGATTTTGAAATTTAATTTAGAATATTTATAATTAATACAATGAAGAATATCTTCATTGTAAACCAGTTTTACATATTTGAGTTCATAATACTTTACATTTTGTTGCCATTATTACACTTTCTGACAACGTACCTACTTATTTCTCTTGTATATTCAAATTTCATGTCTTAACATTGGTTATTATGAACACCTATCATTGATTAATAATCATTCAAGCTTATTGAAGTTTTTCCCATATCATAATGAACATGTACGGGCGTGGCAAAGTCCACATGCAATCAGACCAAGACGATTTCAGCAACGATTCAGTGACAACGTTTGGGGTGGCATTTTCAACAATAATTTATTACCTGTGCATGTTCTAGATGGTCGTTTAAATGCAGATTCTTATAGACATTTCTTAGGACACGACCTTTTTGAGTTAATTGATGATGTACAACTTAATATTATTCAAAATATGTGGCATCAGCACGACGGTCCACCACCACATAGAGGAAGACAAGTAGCTACTTGGCTGAATGAACATTTTCCGAATAAATAGATAGGTCAAGGAGGTCCAATATCATGGCCACCTCGTTCACCCGATCTGAATCCTCTAGATTTTTATTTATAGAGACACATGAAGCAGCTGATCTACCATGTTGAAATAGCTACCCATCAGCAGTTACTTGACAGAATTCAAGATGCAGCTTACCATATATGAAATGATACAAATCTCATTCTTCTAGTGACCGAATCTTTACCTCGTCGATGTGAGGCTTGCATTCAAGCTGAGGTTGGACATTTCGAACAATTTTTATAGTCTTTAGTGATTTGTTTGATTATCATTCAATTTTTGTGATTATCATTCAATTCAAATTCTTATTATTAATTGTTTATAAAGAAAAATGCTGGTGGTGTAATTCACAACTTGTTCATCTACCAACAGGTTATTCATGAAAAAAGTCGTTCATTGAGAGTATAGCGAAGAAATCTGAATATTTGCCATTTTTCGCTGTTTTAAGGAAAACTAGTAAACTTAACCATAGGAAATACTTCATGACATTTGTAGAGCTTTTCTTAACGCTTCTTCTGGATCTATAATATACAGGGTGTTCCATTTGAAATAAGGAAGATTCTGTACATTTTTATTTACAATATGTGGCGAGCGATTTTTCATACCCTGTATATTGCAGGTTAATTTCAGATATATCGTTTGAGAGAGTTACCAATGTAGAATATTTGACCAAAAATAAATTTCAATTGGACTTGGCACAACTTTATAATTTCAAATATTCTGAGTGACCAAAATTGAAAAAAAAAATCAAAAATGCAAAAAATCTCGAAAACCGTAAATATTTTCGAAATGAAGATTTAAATAAAGTATCTTTTATTTTCTATGTAGAAACCGAAAAGTCGACAAAAAATATAGGTTGCCATTCGAAAAACCATAGTTGATATCCGCCCATAAGAAATTGAACACCCTGTGTGACCGACAATATTTTTATTTTGTCGAGCTCGAGTAATAAGGTAATATTATAGAAATGTAGATTTCTATCTGTTTCCCAAATAGATATATGGAACACCGCGCCACTGTTGCAGGACCCTGTATATATATATATATATAATATATATATAAAATATATATATATATAAATATAAATATAAATATATATATATATATATATATATATATATATATATATATATATATATATATATATATATATATATATATATATATATATATATATATATATATATATATATATATATATATATATATATATATATATATATATATATATATATATATATATATATAATATATATATATATAATATATATATATATATATATATATATATATATATAAATATATAAATTATATATATATATTAATTTCAGCATAATATTCTATGCTGAAATTAATATACTTTTTATGTAAAGAATAATGCAAACATGTTACTGTTGGTTATAGTGCAGTCAATTTAGCATTAAAAATTGGTCAACCTTGGAATGAGAAATAATTAGCTGAATTTTTGTATTTACTTTCATTTTGTCGTTCTTACAGTTGTCTCAAAAGTCTCATATAATCTCTTGTCTGTATCGTAAGTTATTCATGATCAAATTTCATATTACGACAAATTTTATTTCGAACAATTTTTTCTGCGCTCAACCGTTTTCGCGCTCAGCCATACGGAACGTACGGTAATGCAAGGTCAACCGTGAATAAATCAAGTTTTACAAGAAGTATTTCATTCAATGAGCTTTTAATTACACAAAGTAGGTAAGTACTATCAAATGAAAATATTAAAAATATGTTAAGTGTTATTTAAAAAAGTTTATTAATTGATAAATAATGAAAATTATGAAAATTCAAGGTAGTATCAACAGATCAGTTGATCTTGCATTACCGTACGTATGGCAGAGCACAGAGCGCTCACCGCCCGCTAACGTGGAAATCGTTGAGGGCATGAAAAATAGTTAGAAATAAAATTTGTGGCAAATTTTATGCTCTATAATTTTTATTATGAATGTAAACATGATTGGAGTAATACCAACCAAGATAATCGCGAAAAAACTTTTTTTTTGACATTTGACCTTGAATAACTCACGGCGCAGAGATTAAATGAGACTTTTGAGACAACATTTAGAACGTCGAAATGAAGGCATATAAAAAAATTCAGCATATAAACTATCATTTCGCGGTTGATCGTTAAATACACTTTTATCTCATTTCTAAAATAGGGCAGTCAGTTTAGACATTGAAAATCAAAAATTTAATAAAACAAAAGAAGGAAAAACTCTCATTTTGCAACCTTTTCCGAAGAACGGAACATTGTTAAAATTGCAATAAAATTAAATTTTGCCTTATGCTTGTGAAAAAAATTCCAAAAGTTCTGCAAACTTGGAGTTGTATTAAATATATTATTTCATATCACCTAGCAAATTTGCAACCCATTTGGGGAAACGGAACATTTTTTCATTCAAAATTAACGTTTTTCTTTGAAAAACTGACCAAAAAAATTCCAAAAGTTCTGGAAACTTGATAGATACTTCGGAAAAATATACCAAATAGTTGTATAAATTTGCAACCTTTTACGTTTAGCGGAAAATCTTTATTCATGATTTTTTTAATTCCTGGTAATTTTTTCAAGCAAGATAGTCTCGAAATAATAGATATTTTCTGAATTTACAACCAAGTTTCAAAAATTTTGTAATTATTTCGAGACCATCTTGCTCGAAAAAATTACCATGAATTGAAAAAATTATAAATAAACATTTTCCGGTCAACGTTAAATGTTGCAAATTTATACAACTGTTCGGTATATTTTTCCGAAGTATCTGTCAAGTTTGAAGAACTTTTGGAATTTTGTTTGGTCAGTTTATCAAAGAAAAACGTTAATTTTGAATAAAAAAATGTTCCGTACCCTTAAATTGGTTGCAAATTTGATTTGCGATATGATATAATATATTTAATACTATTCCTAGTCTGCAGAACTTTTGGAATTTTTTTCCCAATCATACAGCAAAATTCAATGTTATTGCAATTTTAACAGTGTTCCGGACGTAATTTCATAGTTTGTTTTTATCTCTTTCCCGACCCTACATTAGAGTATGAAATCTTTTGGAATTATTGTCAACTGATTATCTCAACTGACTGACCTAAAAAGGAAGAACGTTGGTTAAATCGAAAATGATGATTAAATTTATTACTAAAGCAAAGGATAAAACCTACCTTATGAAAATCAATATATTTCAAGTTGAAATTAGTGGATCTTTTTTCATCGCATATCCTTGATGAAGTAATCTCATGTTTGTTTAGCAAATTGGTACTTTGAGTAATGAAGAAAAAATAAATCGTGCTATTTTAATTCAGTTAATAGGTTTGAGAAGGTGTCGAGTGATACATCATTTTAGAGGCCTTTTTAATCTCAATATTTTGCCGTCCTACTTTTCGAATTTGATCTCACTCTTGCAGAATACCACCCATTTCAATGTTTAGTAATGCATTTTTATCACTCAACACATCATCTGCTTGATAACCTACCTCTTTATGACATTCCAAAGCTAATTTGATTGTCACTTTTTAGGATCAGTACTAATTACCGGTTACCGGTTCCTCAGTCTCACTGTCACTCTCATGGAAGTCAGAAAAAAGTTATAAAATTCAAGTACTTCATCAGCTACAATTGATATTGGTTTATGGACGGGATAATTTTATAACGAAAGTGCTTAACAAATTCGATATAAAATTATTTATTTTGTCAATGTCCTAGAGATATTCGGTCAGAAAATTTGTTGGTAAACAGGTCTATGTGTCAGAGTGATTGAAAACTACTAAGAGTGTATTTATCAGTCAAAATGTTAAAATGATTGGATGATTTGTGTCACCATGGCAAAACAAAACAATATTTGATTGGCTGTTAGAACTATCAAAAAATTTCTGATGCACGATCGTTATAAAATTTTCGTAATCCCATACTGTTATTTTGATTTAACGGTATTCAGATGACAATTGAAAAGTCAGTGTTAACGGCCGCCGGCTGTTATAATTTTATAACGGCCGGCGGCCGTTAAGAAATCACTTGTTCAAATATTTATTTCAAAACATCATTCTGCTTACAATAACAACATTGAAATCTTGGTCCACAGCGAGTTGGGAGAATAAACCTCTGATTTTCATTTCGCATAGGCTAATAATACATCTTCATTAACCACCTTTACATTCTTGCTTTTACGCCACATTTCAAAATTTTCATATTCTTTTTGATATCGTCCTTGAGTTATTTTCGGCAGTTAATCAACACTCGCTGCACTGCACATGATTCTCCCAATATTTCTAAAGGAATTTGATTTTGTTCCTCAATTTCATCAATTTCATCCATGGTCGTCGTTAAAGCGAAATTGAGAATACAAAAAACTGACATTGTTTATCAAACTGTTCCATGACAACAGAGTGCACGACGTTGGGATTTTTCTTTAGAATTGCGAGGTACGCGGTTTTTTCTTTCTTCGGAATCAAAATATAATCTGTCAACGGGATTACGAAAAATTTTTAACGACACAGGGCCGGTACGCAAATAACGGATTCGGTTAGTTATAATTATATCTCGTTTATTATCAATGTCCTACGGACAGCAGGTGAGCAGCTGCGCTCCGTCACTATTATGTGAAGTGCATCACATCGAGATACGATTCGAACCGCATAAACAATTATGCTTAAATTGTAAACCAAAATAAAAATAAGAATAGTATATTATTCAACGAGCACGAAATGATTGCTATTTTTCACGAGGGTGAAGTTTGCTACACGGGCCGCAGACGAGTGTCGCAATTCACTCAAGTGAAAAATTGTTATTTTGTGCGAGTAGAATACAATACTTTGTCCACGACTTCCTCGAAAAAATTAGTAATAATCCAAAGTATCCTTCGGCAACCATCGTGGATTTCCAGCCTCCGTGTCGCTTCAGTGTTGTTATGTCTCCACCAGCATCGACGAGTATGGGTGCAGAAGATCTGCGGAAGCTATGTCCAGAATATTCATTGCAATTTGGCATCTTCAGAAACTCAGCTATTTGCTTTGCCATTTTCCTGAATTTGTTTATACCAATCCTTTGTGAAGTGCATTTTCCATTTTGATAGTTCAGAAAAATACATCAGAAGTTACATGTGCTGGACGCAGGTCTATGTATTTTTTACAAATCCGGTAAAAATCCTCATTAACAGTGAATTTTCTACTGATTTTTATTGTGGTATTGGGCACGTTCATTAAGAAAGCTGATACAATGTCTTTTATGTCCTGTATTTTCATGTTATACAATTCACTTGCTCGGCATGCACCCATAACTCCCATTATCATTGTAACCTAATAAAAAAGAATAATATTTCATGAATATGAATCGAACGACTCCTTCAATATAGCCAGTTTTTTACCTTCATTGCAATATACTTTTCATCACATGCTTCAGAAATAAATTTTTGGATTTCTTGGCAAGAAAATACTCTAGCTTTTTCCGGCCGGAAGACTTCTGATTTCCTTTTCAAAAGTGAACGCAGTTTTTTATAATTTTCGATATCGATGCCTTCATTCATGTTGAGAGTAGTTTCAGCATGGAATAATGGGACCATAATGTTGATGGTTTATAATCAGTTGATAATTTTGAGAAATATGCCAATAAAACTGCCTTAGAAAATGTTTGGATTTTATTCGCTGCTCTCCAGTCCATGAAATTGTAGGTAGTGATTTCTTGATTTTTCCGGCAATAGATTCAATGTAGTAATTTTGGCAATATCTCTTATTTCCGGTGGAGTACACAACATTTCTTCATTACTTTCGATTTCCATGATAAATTCAAGAACAATTACAATTTATAAGACTCAATTTTTTTCAACACAGACGTTTCAAATATTTTTGAATCTGTCAAACTAAATCGAATATGAAACATCATAGAAAACACATCATATGGATCTATTCAGTAGTATTCCGCATCGCCAGGTCGGTGTGGGATGAAAGCAGAGCTGTGCCAAAGCATTGTGCTTTGTGCTCGTGAAAGCACTCGGAGCCCATTTGTGCTCCCGAGCACTGTGCTTCCGAGCCCTTTTCAAAAGCAGTGCTTAGTGCTTAGTAATTGAAGTCCTTCAACAAAAGGCTTTGTGCTTAGTAATCCCAAAAGTGCTCCCGAGCACTGAAGTGCTACCAATCACTTCTGCGGATTACTAAGCACTAAGCCCTGAGCCAAACTTGTAACACAAATATGCGTATGCGGCGGCGCTATGATCGTGTGTTGACATCATTCCAGTGGTAAACATCTCACGTTAGTGTTCAGAGTTAGTGCGCAGTTGCATAGACCAGGTAAGCTTAAATTTAACGTGAAACTTTATAGACTTGAATTTAATTACTTATATTATTTTTGCATTCAACAGCTACTTATTACGAGGATTATTAATATGACAACTTCATGGAATTCTACATTCCATTGAAAAACTTATATATCGATTTTTTGGACTCGCCTAGAATAGCTTTAGCTCAGGTTATCGTAGGTATGTTCATTCACCAATAAAACACTCTACATAGTTCTGTACCAGCTCATAGTGAGCATCGAATTTGTAACACCCTGTGCATCTCTTCTCACCCGTCAATAATCTCATACTCATACGCCAGCTTAAAATTTCTTTACCGATTAAAATAACCTCAATTTCAACAATTCCTAAAAAAGAACTTAGTGCTCGAAATGTCAAATTACTTTCACAAAGTGCTTAGTAATCGCAAGTCTTTTGTAAAAATAAGTGCTTAGTGCTCGAGACCGGGAGCCTTTTTTTTCAAGTGCTTAGTGCTCGAAGCACTATTCTCCAGTGCTCGTCACAGCTCTGGATGAAAGTCCTTGCCTTCCGCTGAGTGGTCCCGGGTTCGAGTCGCGGGCGAGATTCATTGAAGAGAAAGTTTTATAGCAGCTTATTTCAAACCGTTTGATAATGACTTCAACCTGTTGAATAATGATTCATCATTCAACACTTAATATACACGGGTTGTAATATGTCTCCGCGACGTACAGATCGATAGAGGAAAAGAATTGAAACCCACAAAGGATCGTGTTTCACTACGATCTCAGTCCACGTACCTTTCAACCCTCTAAGTAAATCTGCAGAAGCTGTAGAGTTTAAAAAACTTCCAAAAACGGGAACGCATAAATAGGCCAAGCACCAGAGCAAAAAGACACTGTTCGTAATGCAATCTTCTACAGAATTGATCTGAATGTTGGAACATGTTCAGGGGTGTCCCCTGAATATAAATCCACGTTAGCGTCATGTGGGGGTGGTCGCGTTAGCCGCCATCTTGGAATACACATTTTATCAAATCTCTCGTGAACCGTGCATCGTACGACAGAAATAGTGGAAATCATTTTCGTAGATAATAACATTATCTACTACTTTTACTCATAATTTTTTTCTGCGCTCAAATTTTTTTTTTAATTGTTAATTGCTAAATAATATAGTTAATGGTTTATAATATATGAAAAATGGTTATAACCAAATTTTTAGAGCATAAAATTTACTATAAATTTAGCTGAATTTTTTTTCCGTGAAATATTTACTTTAAGAGCTATAACGATGTAAACGCCGAGCCGACGGAGAATAGCCACGAGATCATAATGCTGTATATTGACACAGGGTTCGCACTCGGCTTCATCCCATTGAAATTTTTGTAGCTGCGTCAGTTCTGTGTTCTGTACTACAGCTTGGAGTGAACACTTGTGCGTTGTTTAGGTATATAAAATAGGGAAATCAAAAGTTCTTTCAACTTTGCAACGATTCTCTATTGAAGGCTGTGGAGTTGTTCACCGAAAAGAAGGTTGATCCAAACATAACTGCTAACGCTGGAGAACGTTTTTTTATTGCGCTGTATGTAGGTGACGAATCTGAAGCGTCTATTAACTCTCTTCGATACTAATGCTTCGGGAAATTGGCGGTTAAGATGAAGCTTAATCTATGACTTCTACCTCCAACCCGAGATACGGCACGTTACAATTCCTTCAGAGTATATCAGCAGGTTCAAACTTGGCATGCATTTTACCATAAACCGGAAAAATGGGGTTGGAAGCGAACCTCAACCGGACTTGAACCAGTTCGAACTACTATGGGTCCCGCACCGTCAAATTTACTACAAATAATTTCTTGCACATGCACCAAAAATTGGGGGGCTGCCTGTGGATGCCGAAAAGCTGGATGAAATTGTTCAATTATTTGTTCTTATTTTAGTGGATAAACATGCGACAATGTGCCTGATGCAGTGGATGCCATCGAAGACGAAATTGGTGAAGACTCAAATTTCGATCCATCTCCTTCACCTATTATAACGGAGGCAGAAGACGGAGATCTGCAAGGCGATGAGTGTTTTTCTTCATCATCGAAACAAATGAGACTTGCTTTAAAAAATAACGTGCCACTTTTTTTATAAAAATGAATGTTAATTTGCATCAATAATTTAACTCTGTTATCTCATTCTCCACCTTTTCCTTCTCATCATTATTATTATTTTTATTCAACTCAATCAATCTTATCACGGATCCAGGATTCCGTCATTTAGGCCAAGCTACAGAGATTTTTTCATGTAAAAAGTGTTAGAAGAAAACCAGCTCCGCCATTGTGTGTAAAATAGTTTCACATGATATAGTGATATGTTTTTCACTCGACTTTATTATTTATGTCTTTGTTATTAACAATTTTATGCAATTTTTTTAGTTTTTTGCTCATAAAATTGAAACTATCAGAGTAATCGTGATGATGTCAATAGACTTATTGTAGAAAATGAAAAGGCGAAAAAAATGAGAGGTCGGACGACTCGAGCAGACCCTTAGTCTAAGGGAAAATTGGAAAAAACCGTCCAAAATGCAGTTTTTTCAAAAGTCCATAACTCGGTTATTTTTTGAGTTGTTGCGTAGATCCTCCGGTTAGTATTATTTATCAATATAAACTTTATTTGTGCGAAGAGCAGGAACTGTCCGAAGCATAGTTTTTGATCTGTGGCCATTTGATTAAGTTACTATGCAATTTTCCAGCAGACCTGAATGCGACAGGTATGGTCCGATGTCAATTTAATAAAAAGATTTTGAAAGTAGAATTCTCATAGTTCAAAACGTTCATCTTGGTTTTCCATAAAAACGCTGAGAAATATGTTAAAAATAAAGCTGAACATGACGAAAAAGGACCGAGCGCGTGAGAGTAGTTGAAGAGTGGGAGTAGAGCAGCAGGAAAGGAGAAGTATGACATCCGAAAGCGTCGGCATTTTGAACGTGACAGTAATTTCTAAACGTTGTCAGATAATAATTGTAAACCCCCACTCTTCAACTACTCTCACGCGCTCAGCCGTTTTTTGTCATGTTCAGCTTTATTTTTAACATATTTCTCAGCGTTTTTATGGAAAACCAAGATGAACGTTTTGGACTATGAGAATTCTACTTTCAAAATCTTTTTAGTAAATTGAAATCGGACCATACCTGTCGCATTCAGGTCTGCTGAAAAATTGCATAGTAACATAATCAAATGGCCACAGATCAAAAACTATGCATCGGACAGTTCCTGATCTTCGCACAAATGAAGTTCATATCAATAGCTAATACTGGCCGGAGGATATACGCTACAACTCAAAAAATAACCGAGTTATGAACTTTTGAAAAAACTGCATTTTGGCCGGTTTTTTCCAATTTTCCCTTAGACTGAGGGTCTGATTGAGTCGGCCGACCTCTCAGTTTTTTCGTCTTTTCATTTTCTACAATAAGTCTATTGACACCATCACGATTAATCTGATAGTTTCAATTTTATAAGCAAAAAACTAAAAACGATTTTTTGCATAAAATTGTTAATAACAAAGATATGAATAATAAAGTCGAGTGAAAAACATATCGCTATATCATGTGGAACTATTTGACAAACAATGGCGGAGCTGGTTTTCTTCTAACACTTTTTGCACAAAATGCTCACTCTAAATCTCTGTAGCTTGGCCTAATTCCAGCATAATGCATTTCCCCTACCATAAAAAATTAATTAATGAATTCATATTATAAGTATAACATCAATTAATATCATTAAGAGTAGTATTAATAATTTCTGAACACCTTATGCCATTTTATGCGATACGAAATGTTTGCTCTTCGTAGTAACGAGCAACATTTCGTATGATAATTTACGAGGTGCAAGTTTTATCAAGCTATAGCTCTTAAAGTATACATTTCACAGAAGAAAGTTCCAGATAAAATTTTTTGTAAATTTTATGTTCTACAAACTTGGTTTTAACATTTTTCATGTATCAGCAACCGTATATTCAGCAATAAACAAATTTGAAAAAGTTTAGAGCGCTATAAATAAAAATCGATGCATGGCACAGAAAAAAGTTGTCAATAAAAGTTGTATAAAATGTTATTATCTACGAAAATGATTTTCACTATTTTTGTCGTACGATGCACAGTTCACGAGATATTTGATAAACCGTGTTTTCCAAGATGGCGGCTAACGCGACCACCCCCACATTACGCCAACGTGGATTAATATTCAGGTCACACCTCTGAACATGTTTCAATAGTCAAATCAATTCTGTAGAAGATTTCAGAAAAAAAATACGTGGCGCTTGGCGTAAAAACATTCATGATGAAAGGACCCCGCACGGGAACCCATATAAAATGGTTCTCGTTGGAATTTCTCAATTTTTTTATATATTTTTATATCCTTTGTTATCACCAACATGTGAAAGTTTTAAACAGTTTCTATGTCTAGTTTCGATTTTATGAATTTTTGAAATATTGCGATTAAGCCAATTGCGATAATTGTTTAAAAGAATTTTTCCGTGTGCAATTAATTTATTATAATATTTTTGAGAAAAATTATGTGAACAGTTTCCAGAGAATATATATATATTTTATCATTTTCCCAACAATTTCAGATCAGTACCTACAGGGTGGCTCTGAAATAATCACAGAGTTGGTCAAAAATTAAATTTCATAACATTTTTTAAAATATTTTCTTAAAAGTTTTATTGGTATTATATCAAACTCTTTTAAGGAAACATAAGGAATTATCTAAGTACTGAAGGTATCTAGTTCTGGCAGTAAAAGGCCATTTTCGTCCAAATGTCGTGAGCAAACACGCACTATTTCCGGAACATAAATATTGCTTTTTATAAAAATGTCAGTAATAAAGTTTGTTGAAACTCTCCCTGAATGATTTTGTTCATTGCAAATTACACAAGACGCATTCGCTGATTGCTTTAAAATATTCAGTTTTAAACATTCCGAATCCTGTGTACCATTTCAATTTCTTCATTAAGAGATCTTGAACAATTCGAACAAACTCGAGAATTGTTGTTAAACTCCAAGGCAGGGTGGTTTAAGTTTTCTCTTCTTAAAATAGCTATTTGCCTCTTGTGTTCATTGATTTCAGTATTCACCAATCTTGTTGTAAATCTTACTTCACATAAAACATTACACACATAACAATTGACACGGTTATTATTATTATTAAATGGCATTTTTTTAATACAAAAGTAGAACTAAATAATAATCAATGATTAAAAATTGCTTAAGCTGAATTAAAAACTAAACAAAGGTACAATTTGGTTGACATTTTTTCATGAACAATCGCTATATTTATTGTTGTCGTTGGCAACGCTGAGCCAACCAATACTTTTCTTAGCTGGTATGTGGTGAAAAATCTAGGAAATCGATTTTCGCTAGTTTTGTAACTGTCATGTTGAGCTGTTTTGCTTACCTAAGTAGGTCGGATCAGAATACAATTTTATGGTTTGTATTAAGGTGGATGATGAATAAAGTAGCGTCTTTAATATTTAGATTTTCTCAAAAGTGTTTAATATAATACCAATAAAAGTTTAAGAAATACTGTTATATAAATTAATTTTTGACATACTTTGTAACTATTTTAGAGTCGCCCTGAAGGAAAAAGAATCATTTCTGATCTGCAATTGTTAAAAAAAGAATGAAAAATATATATTATTCGTGAAATAACTAAGATGGTCCCAAAGTTATAATAACAAAAATTATTTCACACTAACAAAATTTTTAAAGCATTATCACATTTGGGTTAATCGCAACATTTCAAAAATCCATAAAACCGAAACTAGACATAGAAACTGTTCAAAACCTTCACATTTTATTGATAACAAAGGATATAAAAACATATAAAAAAATGAAGAAATTCCAACGAGAACCATTTTATATGGGTTCCCGTGCGGGGTCCTTTACCCAAATTTTGATAGTTTCGTTCTGCCTCGAAAACTATCTCAGATACCATTTATTATTATTATTATTATTATTATTACAAAAATGAGAGTTGAGGTTTACCTATAAACTCAAAAATATAAACATAAAATTGAAACTAAAAAAGAATTCGAGAAGTGATACAAACATATAAATAAACTGAGTAACAAATCGAATGAGCTTAAATTGAAATTAAATTTATTAACGATGAAGTTCAGACCATCTATCCAGAGAGCTCTTGAATACCTGGTAGGTTGAAGAACTAGTTGTTGGAGACTGCTATTGGTCATCAGTTCAGCATATGGGAACGATGGCGCGTTTGGTGAGGGTTGCTGAATAACAGGCCATTGAAGATCGGGACAATTGAACTCTCCAGCTATGAACAAGTTGTTATATTTCTCGGAGCTCTCGGACAGGAAAGCTGTCAATTGAGTATCTTCAGAGCAAGGACGAGGTCGATAAATGCATCCAATGAAAAGTGTAAAATTCTGTCCTTGAACGATGAGGTGATATCCTGGCTCAAGTAAATACAGGAGTGCTGGTACTAGCAACTCGGTGAAGAGTGTAATTAGGTATGTCGAATGCGCCGTTTGGAATCGATGGATGGAGCCAGGATTCTGTTATCAATATAATGAAAGGTTTCTGTAGTTGAATAATGGACAATAGTTCAGAAAATTTGGAAGAAAGTGATTGTATATTCGTGTAAAGCAACGGCCAAACCAAGAGATTATTCAGTTTTTTGATGATAACGCTGGAGGAGGTGAAGAAGGAACTATACTTGGGATACCCTGTATATATTTTATAGTTAGGTTGGATTCACCTGCTTGTTGACGGCGCCTCAACTCGGCACGAAGAGAATTAAGGGCAGATACTTGCTTTTTTGTTTTATCATCATAAATTACTACGTGACGGAACACAGGATGAGCCTTCAGTTTAGATTTATTTCTCAAAATAGCCGAAACATAATCAGGAGACGAAAATGTAGCTCTAATCCACCCTGGTTTACTATTATTTTTGGATGGTAATCGAGTTGAACCGATGAGAGTGGAACTAGCACCCTGCTGAATGTGCTCCACAATATCACGAACACTGGTAGTGTCGAGCGATGCGTCAGCATTCTCAGGGATATTTCATCTCATTTGGTTTAGTTGGGGCCGCTGGACATGCCACACGTGAAAAAAATTCGAAAATCATGGTCTTAATCGGATTAAAAAAAGTACTCCCGAATCAGACTGTTGACTTTCGATACGCTGCAATAGTCTTCAATTTTCGGAGATGATGCGACTAAAAAAGGCCCGTGAGCCTAGAATGATCATGAACTCATGAAACAAGACATTATGAATTGATTGATGAATCATAAAATTTTTCACGCTTTTCTGGAAAGACGACCTCGTTACACAATTACTATAATGAAGGTTATAGTTGAACGAATTCAACATATAACAGCTGGACTATCTGATTCCTTCTGTTAAATATCGTCGTAACTGAGGGGGAGTTATTCTCGGATGACAGCAAAGATATATACTCGGAAGAATTAAATAATACGGAATAACATAGAGGAACAAAAGAGAATATGGTCGAGGCAATTCGTTTGTTCAAAAAGTTGACAGGATAGGATAAAGGAACCCTATGGATAAAAAAGAATCAATAGCGAATGTAATAAGGTGGATACGTCATGCGCGGAAATGAGACTAAAATAAATATTCCAGACAAGTATTACTCGGTGGCTTTTGAAGTAGAAACAGTTATTAAACTAAATATTATATAGTGAGTGTTGTGAGGTATCTACAGCGAATAAAACCAAAATATATATGATAAGCTAGAAATGAAGAATAATGAACAGAAATTTGTGAAAAAACTCATTCGACTACTTGAACTGTGATAAGCTATAAACAAACGATCTTGTAGATCAAGAGAAGTATTTACAGGAGTCAATTTTTTTTAAATATATATGTTTAATGATGATGCTTTTGTTTTCCTCAATTCATCGATAAAATTTTCTCTGTTCGTCAAAAGAACGTTGAGAAATAATCGACGGATAGTCCAAAACCAATTATCTTTCTGTATATAGTTCTTACTGCTCTACTCAGTTTATATGTAGGTACCTGGAGGACTGAGCTTCGTTCCGTATATTTTTTCAAAAATTCTGTTTTTTTTTGGAAAGTATATTTAGATACGAACGTAAATTGAAGTTAAATGTTTCCTTCGAAGGTTGTCTACGCACTGTGATGTGCACATATTAACTACAAATGAAAAACTGACAGTATTGTTGGTAAAACCAAAATAAAAACAACCTTCGTTTGGATAATATCATATAGCGCTTCCTCAAAAAATTTCAAGGTTATAGTTCTATATTATCAACGGAAAACAATATAACTTACACAAAAATTTATAAGATGGCGTTATATGTAATTGTCAACATTAGAGCGGATAGGAGATAGATCATAAATAGTTTTTTCCGTCGACCTCTAAATAAAAGCTTACTTTAACGTACAAGAAATTGATCATTAATGACCCATTTTAATGTGCAATTTCTCCTATTTTAATGTATGGCAACCAAACACAGAAGTATTCAGCACGGAATAGTTGAATTATTCTGTGTCTGTACTGTTATTCCAAAGAGAAAAGGAATTCATAATTCAAATCGAAAAATTTAACTCTATGCAAAATAAAGTAGAAACTGCGGAAAAATTTTTATGCAATAATCGTTCGAAAGTAAATAACACTTCAGCTTCCACCAGTTCCTCATATTCCTTATCGGATATTGTAGGTAATGTTAACTATTCAGAATGTCACATGTCTAATATTCCATCTATGAATTTCTCAAATTGTTGGGAGTATGGAGGGTAGAAGTACTTCCACCCTCCATAATCGGGAGCATAAATATGAATATATCGAAATGAACATAGAAATTTATATTGTGTCAAGTGTATCTGTCATGCGAAATAAAAATTTATTTCAATCAAGAATTTATACTCAATTCATGATGAGGTCGACGGAAAAATCTTGTAATAAACCCGTTTATTAATGTAGTGATTAATGGTCTCGAACTATTAACGCGCTCGCTCCGCTCACGCGTTAAAATATCTCAACCATTAATCGCTCTCATTAGAAACTAGTTTATTAAATAACTATTATTTGCAAACGTACGATAATAACGTCATTTCTCGATTGACAGGATCATCGAAAAGTTCTATTTCTAAGTGTTGCTATGCAACACTTTTCCGGCCGGCGGCAGGAAAAGATGCAAAGATGAATTGGTAACCACGAACAAAAAATTCTCCAATTCAAACGTCATTTTTATTCGTTAAAGTTACATTGAATGTACAATTGGTCAATGTTGCATTTTGAAAATTAAAACCATGTAATAATGAACTGGTAGGATTCTGTCTCGGATTCTGTTCAAAAGCTGATGCCTCAATAGAGTAATCTGAGTTGCTGGTTCCAGGGAATTCGTTGACGCTCAATATCCTACCAGCAATGTCATTCTTATTTCGCAGAGAATCCTCGATATAGCCTTCTGCTACACTACTAGACTTCCAACCTCCGTGTCGTTTCAAAGACTCAATGTTGGCTCCTCCATCTATAAGTAGTGAAGCAGAAGTTCGCCTCAATGAATGACCTGTGTATTCGCTTGGATGATTCAATTGCAAAAAAAGTGGCAACCTTTCTTGGAACACTTCCTATACCATGTATTCCCATCACAGCTCTGTAGCATTTTCCAGATTGATATTTCAAAAAAAATCTATTTTCAACGAAATCCTTTGGTCTTAACGCAGTGTATCTCCGATAAATATTTAGATTATCTATCATCTGCAGGCATCAGCTATTCCGAATAATAAAACAATCTGAAACAACCACGTGATCAAAAATACAAAATTAAAATTACTTGAAATATGATAGTTACCTTTAATCCTGAATATGAATCATCCGGTGCTTCGAAGAGAAAACGTTCGAACTCTTCCTTAGAAAAAACTCTTGATTTTTTTGGAAGATATCCTTCATTGGACTTTTTCAAAAATATGCGCAACTTCAGATATTTACCAATATCTATTCCATGTTTGATCGCTAGTTGCGACTTTATCATTGAATATCGGGCCCACAAAGTAGAGGATTTCCATTTTTTTTCTCTAGGCATTGAATTGAAATATGCTAGAAGCACATTCTTTTGGTAAACTGTCACATTTTTCGAATTGCACCAATTCACGAAGTGATCATATGCTGCAGAATATTTTTCAATAGACTTCGATGGTCCAAGGGTAGAGTCTGCTTCTTTGGCCAAAACCTCAATTTCTGAAGACATTTTCACTTTAAACCACTTCTCACCAGGTTGCGAATTATAACTATCAATATTATTTTACTTTAAGTATATCTGTCAGAATCAATTTTGTGTGGCAACCGTAACTAGGAAAATGTTCCATAATTCTTAACGATCGTAAGTGGATAGAATTAGATGCGTAAATGTGAATCGATCCAAAAATGGATATTCAGATTTTTATGAATTTCAAAACGTTTGAAAATAAAATAATATATTTCATTCGGAGTAGAAGTGACTTTTCATGGCTCGCTTTCAATTACCCGCCTCACTGCGTTCGGCGGGTAAGCTCAAGCTCGCCATGAAAAGTGACACTTCTCTTCCTTATGAAATAATATACTATTTTTCTGTAAAATTATGTACATACAAAAAATACATCTATGTAGGTAAATTTAAAAGACAAAACCTATCGTAATACAATAATACCTACATATATATCAAAGGAAACTACGACGAGTCACCAGACGTACAGCAGCACTTGAAAATGCCAAATGAGATTTTGGAGAAACGTCGTGGAACAAACGGTGCTTCTCAGCGCCAACAAAACTTCCGAAATCGGATTGAACCCCGGAATCTTTCTCTGATTCATTCCACCATCCGAGAAAACATATATATATATATATATATATATATATATATATATATATATATATATATATATATATATATATATATATATATATATATATATATATATATATATATATATATATATTTATATAATCTCTTGATAATTATTAGCAATAACAGGCTTGTTGAATCTCAAAAAACTCGATTTTATTAAAAAGTTGACGTTTCGCCACGACATTCGTGGCTTTATCGAAACTTTTGAAAAAATTGAAATTTCTTTGACATTTATTGATTTGAAAAAATTTGAATAGAAAGAGACTACTATGTTTCACTAAAATAATATTTTAAACCTATTTGGTACATTACGTGGGTAAAGGTTTCTGTGGTTCCCTTCCCATCTAATATCAACATACCTGTCTGTTGATATTGTACTGAATAGCACGTAATTAATAACTGAAGACGGCCACAGCCGCAATGAGAAATTTTTGAAAAAAAGATAAATAGTACCCTATATATATATATATATATATATATATATATATATATATATATATATATATATATATATATATTGATATTTGAAATAAAAACACTTGGATTTAAGTTTCACAAATATATTGAATAAAAATTAACAATTACATTAGTCAACTAGTTTCGGGTTATGGGCCCATTATCAAGACTGAACAGAAAAATACTTAACAAGCTCATTTATAATATTGATTGTAGTAGAGGGGAAATTTGGTATTCAACTTGTTCATTTACGATGGGGTAATTCCTCTTAATGGCACTACTAATTTCTAAAATTTCCAACAGGTCAAGACGTTTGCCCTTTTTACCTGGGTGGAGGCATATCGTTTTCTCGAAGTCGATGAAATGGTTAAATTTTATACAATGCTCTGAGAAACCAGTGGTGTTTTTGTTAAACAAAATTGACTTTTTATGTTCTTCTACGCGAGTGTTGATTTTTCTGCCTGTTTGTCCGATATAAAAGGATGGGCATTCATTACAAAAGATTTTGTAAACACCACTGTTTTCTCCAATATTGTTCCTATCCTTGTTATTGACTAAGAGTGACTTTAAATTACGTTTATTTGTACATATGCTTTTAATACCGTTTTGTGATAATCTGTTGATGATTTTATTACTAATTCCTGGAATATAGTTTATTAAATGATATTTTTGTTCGCTTTTTATTAATGGTGAGGGATAAATTGAATTTAGAATATTCTTATGTCGTTTTTTCTTTATCATTTGATCAATCAAGATGTCTTTATAGCCGTTATTTATTGCTAATAATTTTAAAATATTAACTTCTTTAGTGAAATTTTCTTCAGAAAGAGGAATGGCAAAAAGTCTATGTATGAATGAGTGAAATGCACTTAATTTAATTTTAATTGGTTGACTGCTATCATTGTGTATTAGCGTATCTGTAAAAGAAGGTTTTCTGTAGATATTAAATGTAAGAGCATGTTCTTTTCTAGTTATTTGGATATCTAAAAAGTTAAGGGAATGTTGTTTATTTTCTATTTCTTTTGTGAATTGAATTGAAGGGTGAAAAGAGTTAATGTATTTGAGAAAATTATCTAACTGTCTATCCGTCCCACACCATATACAAAACTCTTTTCACCCTTCAATTCAATTCACAAAAGAAATAGAAAATGAACAACATTCCCTTAACTTTTTAGATATCCAAATAACTAGAAAAGAACATGCTCTTACATTTAATATCTACAGAAAACCTTCTTTTACAGATACGCTAATACACAATGATAGCAGTCAACCAATTAAAATTAAATTAAGTGCATTTCACTCATTCATACATAGACTTTTTGCCATTCCTCTTTCTGAAGAAAATTTCACTAAAGAAGTTAATATTTTAAAATTATTAGCAATAAATAACGGCTATAAAGACATCTTGATTGATCAAATGATAAAGAAAAAACGACATAAGAATATTCTAAATTCAATTTATCCCTCACCATTAATAAAAAGCGAACAAAAATATCATTTAATAAACTATATTCCAGGAATTAGTAATAAAATCAGCAACAGATTATCACAAAACGGTATTAAAAGCATATGTACAAATAAACGTAATTTAAAGTCACTCTTAGTCAATAACAAGGATAGGAACAATATTGGAGAAAACAGTGGTGTTTACAAAATCTTTTGTAATGAATGCCCATCCTTTTATATCGGACAAACAGGCAGAAAAATCAACACTCGCGTAGAAGAACATAAAAAGTCAATTTTGTTTAACAAAAACACCACTGGTTTCTCAGAGCATTCTATAAAATTTAACCATTTCATCGACTTCGAGAAAACGATATGCCTCCACCCAGGTAAAAAGGGCAAACGTCTTGACCTGTTGGAAATTTTAGAAATCAGTAGTGCCATTAAGAGGACATACCCCATAGTAAATGAACAAGTTGAATACCAAATTTCCCCTCTACTACAATCAATATTATAAATGAGCTTGTTAAGTATTTTTCGGTTCAGTCTTGATAATGGACCCATAACCCGAAACTAGTTGAATAATGTAATTGTTAATTTTTATTCAATATATTTGTGAAACTTAAAGCCAAGTGTTTTTATTTTAAATATCAATATTTAATCATGTTTCACCAAGTGATAAGCGAAACTTCAATATTAGTTATATATATATATATATATATATATATATATATATATATATATATATATATATATATATATATATATATATATTAAATCCTAGAAAAACAATAACCTCAAAATTTGGGTTCTCGGCAAAGGTAAGAGGGCAGTTATTGAAATCAACTTATCGTCAAAAAATTCTATATATTTCAGACCCAATATGCAGTCCTTCCTCAGGAATAAATATGACAAAGTCAATAAAATATCAAAAACAAAAAACGACATCAAAATAAATTAACTACTAACAAAAATTACAATCATATTCGAAATATGCACACTCGTATGCATGTTTCGAATTCGATTGTAACTTTTGTTCGTAGTTGATACCTTATTTTCCTTGTGTTGTTTTTGCTATTTCACTGACTTTGTCATATTGATTACTGAGGAAGATGCGGCCCGCATATTGGATCCGAAATAAATAGAATTTTTTGACGGTAAGTCGATTTCAATAATTACCCCCTTACCTTTGCTGAGATCCCAAATTTTGAGGAAAATATTTTCCTAGGATTTCATTCAATACGGAAATACTCCTTGGTACATACATATATATATATATATATATATATATATATATATATATATATATATATATATATATATATATATATATATTCATATATATATAAATATATATACATATCGTTAGAGCGTTTCAACATACTAGGGAAATGAGAATTAATATTATTTCAAGTAACTCCATCAAATATAACTAAAATTTGTAATTTCCCATATCAACATTGTGAATATTCAGGACCCCTTCCCGCAGTTTTTTTTGTTAGATATATTTTCTGTTCACGTACCAAGTTTCATGAATAGAAATTCAAATTTGGGAGACAAATTCCGATAAACGCGTCGAAAGGAGTAAATAAACTGTTTGTTACAAAATTGTACAATATTCACACTAACCGGAATTAGAGCCCTGTCCTTGAATCAGCAATTCTCTCGGTTCAGTCAATTTGACTAATTGGATTCCCCACCCGTCTCGTTTTTCGAGTTTGTAATTAAAATTTCTGTTTTCCCCATCTCGAAAGTCATACAATACTTCTGTAACTTCCTGCTCGTTTCATCGAAACTCAAAACGATATTAAAGGAAAAGATAATGTTTTTGTTCTTGAAAGACAGATTCTAATACTTTCAGAAACTTGAAACATCCAACTGGAGATTGAATGAAATAAATTGTTTCTCTTTCTCCCCATTTTCCAGGTCAGCAACGATACAACAGACTCAAAGAAAATTGAATGAAGGTCTCAATTCGTGGAGCAAAATTGAGGGAACCGAATTTGTTATTGAAACATAAAATATCGATTGAAATCTGAAACTGGTAATTGATTTCTAATTCACTTTAATGAGCAAAAATGAGAAAATTCAAGTAAGTATTTATTTTATTCGAAAGTTAAGGTCATAAAACTGAATACACAGAAATAAATGTGAAACACAATTTTAAATCTGAAAACACAGTATTTCATAAGATAATTCCTCAAAAATGTTTTAAGATTTTTCACTTTCCAAACAATACAACTACACGTCCTTGACTTGGATTCTTTATACATAATCCTTCCCTGAATAAGAATAAATTATTTCAAAATATATAATGAAAGAGTGTATTTTTTTTGGTATACTTAAATCTAGTTAGTATCGATTCATTTTTGATTTAAAATTTTAATGAAGTTGAAATTTGGCAATAATACATTTAATTTTATGTTTATAACTATATGATAGTATTGGGTGGCTACGTAGCTCAGTGGTCAGTGCGGTGTATCGAATACCGGCTGAACCAACGAATTAATGCGGAGCCACCTCTCGGAAGTAATGGCAAACCACTGAGAAGTATTCTGCCTAGTAAAGCCTCTGTATAAAGACGTTCGGAATCGTCGTTAAACTGTAGGTCCCTTCTATTCATGTATCACTGAATCACGCACAACACGAATAGATGTAAATAAGTCGCCTACTCCCGAAATCGGGTACGGCACCACCGGAAGAAGAAGAAGGTAATATCAACTTTTGTATATGTGATTGTTGTATAAAATATTCATAATACATGTGTTTCCTCAAGCAAAATAATTTTTCGTTGAGTGAATTAGAGCTGTGAATATTAAGGGCTCGTTCAGACACGCGGGAACTGCGCGATTTTAGAATCGTGCGGTTTGGAATCGCAAAATTGTGTTATGTATTCAGACAGAGCGGTTAGTACGCGGTTGGCGCGAGCGGATAGCGTTAGTTTGAAAATGGAAGTTGACGAAGAAATACTATGTTTAATGTGATTGTTCATAGAAAAAAAGAAAAGAAGAAGACAGTATTGGGTGCATCCAGTATTAAGTGATCGACTCGTACATTGCCAATTCGTAAAATTATATCCCTAATTAAGAATGGTCGAGGAAAAGTTTTTTTGACTATTTGAGAATGTCAATAAAATCTTCCGATGAACTGATTGCATTGATCAAAGGAGATATTTCAATGTCGAAACAATCCATAGCGACGTCGCGCGTGTTCTTGTTGTGGCGTACGAATCGTGCGGTTCCAACAACGCAACTGAACGCTGAGGAGAGGCTCCATACACTCCATAGTAACAGAATCGCGCGGGCACCGCACGATTCTATTTTCTGGCGGTTGAGTGGCGGGTACCGCGCGGGTTGATCAACCGGTTCCCGCCGTGGCTGAACGAGCCCTAAGTATTCACTGGTCTGAACGATTGCAAAAGTACTTATATAAATAAGACCCGCGCGATTCCCACGCGATTCTAGAGTCATGTAATTAACATGATGAACTAATAATTATTTGGAACGTCAAATTTAAACAAAGCGATGCTGGAGTAATAATTGAGATAATTCTTCTTCAATAAAACGTAAAAAATGGAAATTTTTAGGTTTTGAAACTGCCGAAACCCGTGAAATATTCTAGACATAGTTTCCACAGATCGCTGCAATCTTAGTAGTATAATGAAGGTGGAGACTAACAACACGGGTCAATTACAAACAAAATGTATACAATTTATAACAGACTACTACATATAACTGTCAAAGTGAAGATCTCAATCAGGTTAGTTCTATGAGCTAATAAAATATGGATTTAGAAATAAACTCATTACCTTCTTTAATATTTCGTACAGTACAACGGGGTGAATCGGGACAGTTTTTACATGTTTTTGTAAATAATTCTTTTCGTGAATAAGATAGATGCTCTAATGCAGTGTCAAAAGTTAGGTCTCTGGTAGAGCTTTGAAACGCCATGTCATCCTTATCTGTCACTGTGTCAGGTGATTAAAAAGAATTTTTTTTGTAGGTGTCCCGATTCGACCCGCGAAAGTTGTCAATCGGGACACCCATTTATTTTATTAGAAATTATCCATACACCCCAGTAATGGGTGAATCGGAAAAGAAAATATTTGAAGAAAAACATTACAAAAATTAGGGATAAAAACGACAAAAACAACATGAAAAGGGGATTATTTAACAAATAAACGTTCAACATAATATCATCTTTCAAAATCTTCGCTCGGCCTCTCGTATGCTCTTTTGATTTGTTTTAGAGCCCTTTGCAATATTTGAGCATTATAATTTTGGTACACACGTGTCCCAGGTACTTCTTTCTATGTCCTTACCATTGTCCCGATTGA